>VSMD01137870.1:0-94106 GCA_008750895.1 Mirza zaza | reverse complement strand
TTTTTTTTTTTTTTTTTTTTGAGACAGAGTCTCACTCTGTTGCCCAGGCTAGAGTGAGTGCCGTGGCGTCAGCCTAGCTCACAGCAACCTCAAACTCCCGGGCTTAAGCAAGCGATCCTGCTGCCTCAGCCTCCCAAGTAGCTGGGACTACAGGCATGCGCCACCATGCCCGGCTAATTTTTTCTATATGTTTTTAGTTGGCCAATTAATTTCTTTATATTTATGGTAGAGACGGGGTCTCGCTCTTGCTCAGGCTGGTTTCGAACTCCTAGCTCAAACAATCCGCCCGCCTCGGCCTCCCAGAGAGCTAGGATTACAGGCTTGAGCCACCGCACCTGGCCCAAACTTTTAATTTTTAAAGTCTGAGCCCACATGCCATGTTTTCCTTAAGCCTTCTCCAACTCCCTCAGGCAGAATGTGTCACTGTTTCCTCTGCCTTCCCTCTTCACATCAGTAGTATGGTAAATATATCAGTTACTCCATTCTGCCTGTAGTATAATTATTTCTATAAATCCTCATCTCTCTCAAAACTATAAACATCCTGGGGACAAGAACTACTCTTAAACTCACTCCCCAAATATGGCCTTCTATCCTGTATAGAAGAAGGGGCAATAAATTTTGAATATAGACAATTGTTCCATTTCCAGGATATGGAAGTATGATTTTGTTCCATGAGCATTTCACTTTTTCTACTTTAAACTGAATAAGCTGCTTAGCCTAATAATATCAGGCTGACACAGGAGAACGATTGATCTTCCAGAACATGCTGCCAACATCTCTCTATTCAAAAGAGCTAGAATACCAACAAGCCTAGGAAGATTTAGTTCAGTATATTTTGGTATTGCATCTTTCTAACGTTTGCTTTAATTAGGAACAAGTTTCACCTCCCAACTTTTTTTAATGATTTGCTGCAAATAAACTCTTTGAGGAGTCATATAACCCATGCTGTCCTCCAAGTGTTTCTGTACCAACCTCCCCATTAAGTCCATGAAAAGCACCCATTATCCTAGTATATTTATTTCTTATGGCAAAGGCTATCAAAACATGGGCTAGTGTTCACTACGCCTAATGAGAACCTTACTAAAACACTTTCCTCTCTTTTCCACCTTCATCCCAGAGAGAGGATGTCTAGTCAAAAGCCAAAATCTCATTGGCTTTCAGGGCAATCCTTGTCAGGGGTCCCAGGTTAGGGTTAGATGGTTACTAAGCTGTGGCAGGCTTAGATAATGCAAAGCCCATACAAGTGCATTAGTGCCCATTATTGTCAAAAATTAATATTAAATGTGTTTAGGCATCAAAACTATAATCTATGAGTCAGAATCCAAGTCTTAAGCCTCCGATTCCTGTTCTCTGTAGCATAGCAAGGTAATTTACTCTCCAAGAAAACAATCTTCCATTTTCTAGACCAGTGGTTTTCAAAATATGAGGTTCCAAGATCAACAGCATTAGCATCGCTTAGGAGCTTGTTAGAAATGCAAATTCTCAGCCTCATGGTCCACCTACCTACAGAGAAGCTCCAGGTGTGGGGGCCAGCCACCATATCTTAACAAGCCCTCCAGGGGATTCTGATGCATAGTAAGGTTTGAGAACCATGACTCTAGACTAGACCAAACTGTGGTCTGTGGACCAGGGCGTTTGCCTCCCCTGGGAGCTTGTTAGAAATGCAAAATCTCAGGTACCACCCTAGACCTACTGAATCTGAAACTATAGTTTAACATGATTCCCTGGTGATTTGTATTTACATTAAAGTTTGAGATGGTCCTAAAAATGTGTAATGGCCATTGGAAACCAGGAAGGGGAGCAGGTGGAAGGGGAGTGAGGGATAAAAATCTACCTATTGTGTACAATATACAGTTATCCTGGTGACAGGTACACTGAAAGGCCTGACTTCAGCATGATACAATTCATCCATGTAACAAAAATCACTTGTACCTCCTAAATTTTTTGAAATAAAATAATTTTTTAAACAATTCTAAGAAATCTTACTATTAAGAAACATACAATAAACCTTATTTCTATGAAACATAAAAATTAAAATAAAGTTTGAAAGGCATGATCAAAGATGAAATTTAAGAAAGTTAATAATCTGAATAAATAAATTGAAAAAATATGTCCCTGAAATTTACTTTGTAACTTCCTCATTTAATTCTCTCAATAACCTGTATGTCAGGTATTGTCATAACCTCCATCTTACATATAGAGACATAAGAGTAGATAATTGACTGGATGTCACAAAGCCAGCACACAGAAGAACCAGGATTTGAACCCACGCAGTTTGTGAAATGTAGACTCTTAGCCACCACCTATAACAAGTTATTCTGATTGTAACTGCAATGGGGTCTTCCTCCCCTCTTTTTCCATCACACTGCTTCTTTAACAGCAATGTCATTCATCAGTAACCAATTAAGCCTTTTCCTAAAACTAAAAATAATATATATCTATTCTAGTTGAACAAATATTTATTGAGATCTATTTTATAACAGGCAAGACTGAACTGGTAGAGCTTACAGTGTTAGGTTAATAAGCGTAGATGCTTAATAAATATTTGCTGAACCCATGAATCAGTGAATAATTTTATTATACTATGCTCAGTGATACAGGAGCAGAAATGACACACCTGTATATATTCTGGGGACTCAGACATTTCCTGTAAATGATGACCATTGAGCTAAACCCATAAAGAGAGGAAGTGTCAACCAGACAAAGAATAAGGAAAAGAGGATTCCAGGCATTCTAAAGAGCTGGGACCTTATCCGAGGACTATGAAAAATCACTAACATATTTAAGGGAGCAATACAGATACTCAAATAGATATGTGTGAGCACATATATATATTAATACATAAACATACGCAAAAAATCAAAGTATCAAGAATAGATCCCCCAAATCCATCAGAATTTCAAGTCTAAAATGAACCATCAGGATTTAGATTATTAGTGATTATATTCTGTCAGAGTATATGAATGTATGGTTTGTAATTGAGATCTTACCTCACTATACATGGGAGAAAGGACTTAGTAGCCTATTCACCTGCCCAACTGACAGCACTAAAGAGCTTAAGAGACCAGGCCTAGATACCTTTAGAAAATAATGTGAAGCCCCTCCCTTAGCTTCACTATCAACTCTTAGAAAGAGTTACAGAAAATAGGAGCAGGAGAGCTAAATTTGAGTGACACACCAATTTTCTTTTTGACACCTAAGTGACACTCCATTAAGATGTCTGCTCTTGAGTATTCCCCAGAAAGTGAAATTCCTCTCCTCCTCAGCTTCATGCACACTATTTAAAAAACATAGATTTTTAAATAAAAAAAAAAAACATAGATTTCCTTGGAATTTTTATTAGGAATTATATACATCCAGGCAATGATTTCTATACCTTAGTGTCTGTAAAATGTAAATTCAAAAAAAAAAAATCTTTTTTCTTTCTCCTATTTTTGCTTACATTTTACTTTATCTCCAAAGAATTCAAAATGTGTTGAATAGATTAAGTAACAGTATTTAGGGAGGCAGGGTTACTTGTATCATCTGTTTTAGGCTTCAAAGTATTTCCTCATCAAAGAAACCAAATTTTGTTAAATTCTTTATTAGAGCTCCAGGATTAAAGATTTTTCCCATGAGGTGTCTTGTAAAGCACAAATGGTTCAAAAGAAAAATGCTTTGGTTCTTAGTCGCCCAAACCAAAGTTCAGGCTCTTAGGCTTCCTCTTCAATAGGGAGTGTTGGAATCTGTGATGTCCTGGGCTGCACAGCTGGGAGTTCAGGGACAGTGTTTCTTCCATGTCCAGACACCATCACGAACTTGGGATCCTCAAAGAGAGACGTGACCCACGAGAGCAGGGTCGCTCATAGGTCCGGCAGGGATCAAAGCAGTCCTCCTCCTGAGAAGCACCCTCAACTCCCAGCCTGTCCTTACAGAATGTCATCAACAGTCTGCCCACGGGTGGAAGGAAAAAAGGCAAAGGGTGTGTGGGGGGTGGCCGCTCACTTCCTGCCAAGACTTGAAAGCAACTCAAGAATGTCCAACCACCTGCAACAGCCTTGTTTGCCCTTAGACTTTTTTCACCTACGTTTTGGCATTTCCAGTCAAAAAAAAAAATTGGTAACCCAAATATTTGAATAAAACATTTTCTAGGGCAGACTCATAGTGTTGGAACTACCTTAAAACAAACCTAGATAGCTATAAACCCCATTTCAGTTGTTCCTTATATAAAGACTTGGTTCAAAGATCAATTCTTGAGATTCTTTTCTCTTTCTTTTTTGTCATAAAAGCATGAAGAGCATTAAAGAGAATTTTGATGAATAAATCTTTAAATTATTTATAAATTTCTACCATTTCAATACAAGTAATATTGTAATATTACTGCAGACTTAATTATATGAGCAAGTAAATATTTATATACACAGTTATGGGTCTATTTTTGAAACTACTTACATGAAATGTTTGTCTATTTTACAAAGTACTAATGCCAAATAAAGCTTAAAACACATACAGAGGTCATGCCTATATTACACTAGAAAAATTATTCATTTCCATTACCCACAAATTTAACAAGTGTGTGATAAATGTCATCTGCTCGGTTTGCTACCCTTTAGAAAACCATGAATATACATTTGTTTTTTACCTCTTAGCAGTTCAACATTTCTTCATCATATCAAAAAGTAGGTTATTGAAGAGACTAATTTACTCACATATATAGTCTTTTAAATGCTTTTGACCTTTAAGGTAAGAAGTTTAAAAATGACCACTGCCATACCACATCAAGTGGCTAATCATTTACTGTGATATCTTGTCTGTGAGTACACCCCAAATATGGACTGTGTGAACCACAGTTGGCCTCAACAATGGCAAAAGATAAATAATTCCTCTTCTATTTCGGAAGAAAAAGAAGTGCAGTTCCCCCTACTAAAGGCAAATCCCTCCTTATATGCTCTCAAGCCTATACCTTCTCCCATCTCTTCTGGGAGCTTCTGAACCGGCCCTTATCCCATCCCCACCCTCATCTATTCATCCTCACAAATGCCAAAATCATATCCATGTCTTCTCTCAAGCCTCAGATATTATTTCATCTCTCTCTTTCTTCTCTTTATAAAATCTCTTGGAATCTACTCTCTCTGCCTCTACTTCCTCATTGATGCCCACTCAATGCTTGAAATGAAAAACCCATAATTATAAATCAAAACATCCTATTCACATCATCCTCTTAATAATCAAATCCACCAGCCCTCTCCCAGTCCTCATTCCCATCAGCTTCTCTTCCTGTCTGAAACTGGCACCTCAAACCACTCTTAGGAATCTCCTTTGCACTGTCCACCACCTTTCCCTATCTGACTCTAGTTTCTTCTTCTTTCTATCTCCTTTGCAGACTCCACTTTCTCTTCTTTTCCTAGGAGTAAAGGAATTGTGCATGGATATTCCCCTGGGCTTCTCATCTCTCTGGGCCTCATTCCTTTAAAGATCTTTGTAGTCAAAAGATGCCCAAATGTGCCAATTCTGTCCTGAACTCCAGGTCCACATTTCTTATTGCCTGCTAGAGATTTCCACTCACATACATCTCACACCCGCTATGTCCAAACTCCACTTAACTTTCCTACCAAGCCTGTTTCTCTTTCCCAAACACTAGGAGAAAAATCTACGGGTAACCTTCAATCATCTTCCCTTTCCTAACTCCCATGTTTAGTTACTATGTCCTGTATATTCCTCTTACACATACATTCCCACTATCGCCATTGCCTTCTGTCTGGATTGTCTCAAAAGCCAAGAGACAGATCTATGTATCCAGTCCCTTTCTTTCCTGACCCCTAATATACCTTAAGCACTGCTTCCAAAGTAACTTGAAAATATGGTTCTTTATGATGTCACTCCCCTATAAAATGAAACCCAAATACCTTAACATGCTATTCATGCCCCTACAAAATAACCTATTGCACCTGCTCATGATTCCCCTACTATAATAACACTGCACACTTCACCCCATCAGAATACCACTTTGCCATTGTCCATGGCTCTTACTCCTGCCTGAAATGGTCTTTTCCACCTCTCAAACCTCTTCCATCCACTAAAACTAAGGAGCATTGCAAATTCTGCTTCTTCTCTGAAGCCTTCCCTGTTCTCTTGGCAATTTCTCCTTTTGCTATCAGACTTAGAACTCGGTGTCATTAAGGTAAAGAAATGTCTTTAGTAAGCTTACAAGTGTGTGTGGAGATTCTATTTTGTGCCAAATACCATATTCAGGATAGAGAGAATACACAGTCCCTGCTTTCTGGAAACTTCTGCATGTGAGGAAGAAAGAATGCTCAGCATACTAAATTGCAGCTGTGTGTGTGCATTCTGTGCTGAAGAAGCTCACAGAGGCACAGGGAAGGAGCACTGAGCCCAACCGGGGACCCAGGATGACTTTCTGGAGGAGCAACCCCAGAGCTGAGCCTGGAAGGAAGGCTGGTTGTGCAGGCAGAGATGGGTGTGAACAGCATTTCAGGAGTAGAGAATCACACATGGAAAGACAGAGGAGACCATGTCCCATTTCAGGAATTCAGGCAAACCAGTTGCCTGAATGAAGTGCACTGGGGAAATAGGACATGAAGCTGGAGAGGCAGCGGGCATATTGCAAAGAGCCTTGAGTGCCCGTATCAGTTATCTATTGTCACAGCGATGCCAGATTTAAAAATCATCCCAAACTATAGCTTAAAACAACAGTCATTTATTCTTGCTCGTAAGTCTCTGGGTCATCTGGGTGGCTCCTCTGGCCTGAACTGGGCTCACTTGGGCATCTACCGTCAGAGTGTGCACTGGGGAGACACATCTGCTGATTTTGGATGAGCTGTCTCACATGTGGGACTCAGCTAGCTGGGACTAGGTTTAGGATGGCCTTGAATCTTCTCCACATGTCTCTCACATCTGCAGTAGGTTATCCTGGACATGTTCTCATGACAAGGAGGAGAGGAAAAGAAGAACACACCCAATTATGCAAGAGGGCATCATGTGTTTTACAAGCCTCTGCTTGTATCATGTTTACTAACATGACATGGGCCAAAGCAAATCACATGGATAAGCCCAGAGTCAGAATGGGAAGGAAGTTGAAGGCACAGGGCAAAGGCTATAAAAACTAGGAGGGGTCATTAATGCAATCAATCTACCATCATGTTCTATAAAGGAGTTTGCATTTTATACTTATATACAGGCTGTTATTCCTATTGATTATACTTGATTATACTCTTGATTATACTCTTGATTATACTCTTGATTATACTCTTGAGCACAGGGACTATATTTTATTCATGACTATATCCCCCATAGCAGTTAGCATAATATAATATATAAAAATAGATACTTAATAAATTTTGGTAGAATATAACTGAATCCCTAGTTTATACAATAATTTGGTAGAATATAACTGAACCCCTAGTTTATACAATAATTTATTATATATAAACCAGCTCTGAATTTTGTAAGCCCCTTTCAAATATATTTATATGTTCAATCTCTATCATCCTTGGAGTGCATATTTCTATGTATTTTGTATCTGCTAGACAAAATAATAATTCCTATTCACTGCCTGCATACCACCTCCTTTAAGCTTAGCAAGGCTAATTCTATTTTTTTTTTCTTGATAATCCTTATTGTCAGCCAGGCTAATTCTAATGTTGAAAGGAATGGTGAACAAATTTGTGGGCTTTTTCCTCCAGTCACTCATAATTTTGCAAATTCCAAACTGGACCCCACCCTTCCAGAAAAAGGACTTCAAACTTCTTGCCCTGCCCCCCAGCTGTTTAAACAAAGATTTTTCCTCTCCCTACCCTCCTCTCTACTCTTTCTTTAGGAGGCGCAACACAGAGCTGCTTTCAAGATTCCAGAGGAAATGCTTTGGTTTGGTTTGAGGTTTTCCAAATGTCATTACAGACTCGAGGCACCAAGTGCATAGGTTACGCCAAAGCAGTTTATAATTATGCACTGAGCAACAAGCCACCTAAATCCCTGTTCTGTGCACATCCTGCCTCCTGTGTCCTCATGCCTGTCCCCACGATCTACCTCCAGTCCTCATCTAGAAATGCTGCCCAGGAAAATGGCCTTTTGTTGGGCATCAAATGGCAAATACTTTGGAGTCATCTTTGACTCTTTTATTCCATGCTCCATAGTCAATCTAGCAGCAAATCAGGTCAAATGTATCTTCAAAATATGTCCAGAGTCTGAATCCCGGCCACCTTTGCATCCCGGCCACCACCATCACCCTGGTCCAAACCACCATGATCTCTCATGTACATGAGCAAAATAGCCTCCTGCCCACCATGTCAACAGCAGCCAAAGTGAGAGCCTGAACATGTTGCTCCTCTGCCCAAGACTCTCCCCTTGCACAGAACAAGAGCCACATGTCACAGTGGTCTATGAGGACCAACACGTTTCCCCCAACCCCAGCTCATCACCCCCAGGTGCCTTCTCAGCTCACTGTGATCCAGCCATGGCGGTCCTCTTGCTGCTGTTGACCATGCAGATCTGGCTGCCCCCTCCGGGGGTCTTCATCTTTGATCTTCTTCAGCCTGGACTAGGTTGCCGCAGACACCCACAGAACTCATCAGTTCTCTGTTCAAATGTCACCTCACAGAAGCCCTTTCCCAACCTCCCAGCATGAATTAGCACTCGTGGCTCCCTCCCTGCCTCACTCTCCATTCGCTCCCTATCTGACATCTTACAGATTTATTTGTATACTTGTTTATCACATGCCCCTCCCACTAACATGTAAGCTCAGCAACAGCAGGAACCTACCTGTCTTGTTCACTGTTTTATCCCCAGAGACAAGAATACAGGCTTAGTGGAGGGTGGACCATCCACACACATGTGAATCAGGCAGGCAGCTTTGCCCCACCCACATGGCATAGAAGCCTTAGGCACAGGCTGACTCTGAATGAGATTTGCTGGGTTTTATTCATCCCTTCTCTTTTTGGTCCACTTCTCAAAACTGCTCAGGATTTACTTCTGCCTATGATACTAAGAAACTTGAGGAAAATGAATTCTGCAGTATTTAAAAGGGATCAACTTTAGATATTTACTTTAAGAAAAATGAAAAGAAAGTTTCCAGCCAAATTCCTAAATTAATGTGCTTAGGAATAAAATAAACTTGTCTAATCTCCCTAGAATCACTTGGGTAATGCTGAACATGGAGTGATAATATCACAAGTTTCTCTAAATGCAAGGCAAGCACTTGCCAACCTGATCCTTTAATACCAAATAAATACCAACTTTTAAGTATATCTATTTAATGCCATTTTCCACATATCCACCTCTAATTTGTCAAACTATAAGGATCCACTGTAATTCTTGGCACATTATCCAGGCTTCACCAAGCTATCTCATGTTCATATGTCCCCTAAAGCAAAATTCTAAGTGTTGTTAACGGGAAAAGCAACCTCGCCTTTGGTACCTCACAAAGAGAAGGGTGAATGTCCGCTTTCAGATGCCAGTGTAGGGCAATTGGGCAAGTACCCTCAGCTGCATTTCTGTTTTTTCCATTCTGTTCTTCTGTTTCTTGTGACTTACTTTTCGGGGGTATAAGGCAGTGTTTTTCAAACAGGATACTATGGTACCCCAAAAGGTACTCTATGGCACCTCATTTACTTTTGCTGGAACTGAGTATGTACACTATTACACTGAGGTCTGTCGAGATTCATCTGCAAAGAGTAAAAGGTGTGGCATCCTGGCAGACCTACAACAAGGACAATTGTATCCTTTCCAAAGCATGTAAATGCTTTGTTCCATGAATATATTTTAAAATATATATTAACACACCAAGGTAAGGGCAGTAAACTTGACTGTCCTCAAGCTCAGACGTGGCACTGAAAGACAAGCATGTGAGCCATGCCCTTGCCCTACTTACTTTTATGGCTACCATGAGCTACTGTTTTATCATAATGGAAACGGTGACATCGTTTTGAGTCCTTTAAGCCCTTTATTTGTGTGGCCAATACTTATAGAGTTTTAAAGTGTGCTACCAACAGAAATTTGAGAGTCTTGAGTATAACAGAAAGTTTTATACTTTTATGGAAGCCCTGGGGAATAGATAAAAGATTTATTCTGATTTTGGTTACCTGAGGATACTCCCTCACGCAGAGTATGGAATAAGGGGAAGCCTTAATTTAAGGATAGACTCTGCATCCCAGAGGTAATTTGCAGAAATGAATAGTCAAAGAAAATTAGACCAACCTTAAATCTGATGTCTCTATCAGAGGACATTCTATAATCTCAGAAATTCTTTTTACTTTAGTTTGTGCTTTGAGATGTAACTATCCCTCAGGGTGCCAAAAATAGAAGACTATGGGCATCACAGTGCCCAAAATTTCCAAAAGTGTTCCTCCTCCTCCTGCCTGTCTTTCAACTACATTATATTGGCAGCATTTTTTTTTTCCTTTAAAGTTTGTGTCTGAACCAGGGGAAAATGCCAAGGCCTCTTTTGGAGAAGTTTTTGCTTCAGTGAATTTTATAAGAGAAATTAATGCGAGAGATTCCCATCTCTGTCAATCATATTCATTCAAAATAATAGCACTTGCCAGGACCGGAGGTTGTGGGGAGGGAAGCAAAAAAGGGGGTAGAATGTAATGTCATGAATTGTTCCCCTGCAGCTGGTATTTCTCAGTAACAATTGTTCATGCAAAACAAAAGATCACTTCAGAAAACCAGGGACAGACGAGAGACAGGCCAACAGAAAGAGGTAATTATAATCATATTTTAGAGATCAAACAGCTTGAATTACAGTTGCTAGAGCCTAGTTAAGTTTCCTGGGTCTTTCATAAGTAACATAGCAATTTAACATATCCTAACATAACACTGCAATATTAATATAATGACAAACATATATAATGTATCTCCAGGCATCTACCATACAACAGGTTTCTTGTCTTCTTATCTTCCACAGTGCTGGGGATAAAAGATAAGAGACGTTCTAACACAGGGAGGCAGTATAGTACAGTGGTTATGAATAAGAGGCTTGGCATCACATCCGGTTAAAGACCCAGCTTCACCTCTTACTGCTATGTGACCTTGGGCAAGTTTCATAACTTCCCCAAAGGCTCAGTTTCCTTAACTGCTAAATGGAGATCGAATTTATCTACATTATTACAAGAATGAAGAGAGACAATGCACATAAAACATTGAGGTCAATACCTGGCCTGAAGAGGGCACTTAGTAAATGTTTGCACTTAGAGTCAATAAATGTATGAATAAACAAATACTTTGCTTTTCCTTAGACCTCCCATTCTCTATCCTCATTCTACCCCCAAGCTAAGCAAAAAGGAGGGAAGTGTTTGGAAGTAGTTGCAGCATGTTTGCCGTGCCAGATTTCTAAAGGAGAATGAGTTGACTCTAACTTCCTAAGCCTGACTCTGCTGTCAGATCAAAGGCTGCCACACAGCTGTGCTCGCTGCAGAGAATTCCTGCCTCTCTTCCTCTAGCATGTCCCTTTTGGGGCTGCAGGACTCCAGTACATAGCAGTCACCGTGCCCGTTCACATGGGAGGGAAGTTTTATGTGTAAGCACTCAAGTGGTTCCCATCCAGGAAGTAAGGCTTACAAAACTTTTATGTAGAGGCGAAAGTCCACAATGATAATAAGAGACAGGTGTGGGAGGTAGGACCAGGAGACTCTGGGGGAAAAAAAAAAATCTTTGTCTTTTTTTTTTTTTTAATAGACAAAAACAAGAACTATTACTAGCTTTAGAGCTTAACCATTTCCCTAAGATAGTTACGTAACTGTCCACAACTTCAAAACAACATCGAGAATGACCACATACCACGTAACCAGAAAAAAAAAAGGGACGTTATTTAGGTCCATGTGAACAATTAAATCGAGGAGGAATTTTACAATTACAGCTTTGCTTTGACAAAAGAACCAAAAGGCCCTCTGGACACCAAACTGATTTTATGACTGCTTTGGCTTAGAAGAACTGGGTGGTGCTTTTACTTGCAATGGCTTATAGACTATCTGAATGTTCACACCAGGGATAAGAAATCTGGTCACATGCAAAATCCAACTGCTGCTTCTAATGAGATGCTGTTAAAACAACTTTTAAAAAATATTTCCCAAAAGAATACAGAATGCATAAACATGAAGGTATTTATTTGCCTGTGTCAGAAGTTACAGAAGTGCTAAACAACACTAAGCTTAGCTGGCCCAAAGCCAAGTGAAGCACTTCATCCTGATGGAAATTATAGTGCTGTCATTGTGTTGTAATAAGCTTCTATGAAATAGAGCATTGTGTTTCTGCTGAGTCTTGAATAAAAAATGAATCAGGATCTGGCTTCCTTGGAGAAAAGAGGAGAAATGTATTTTTGCTTGCATGGAAGAGGATAATCACTTGGTCCCACGAAATATACATTTTTGTTCATCTTTTTTAAAATTCTGCCTTTCAAAGGGAGCTATCTTTGACCCAAATCTGAAAATGCTTATTATATGTAGAAGATGTTGCCATATTTTGCTCCATAGATTTTCAGAAGAGCACTTGCTGTTTATAACTGGCTTGATATACAAGAAATTTAGGTGGAAGGAAGCAAGCTTTGGAAATAGGACACACAGGTGATACTGCATTTTCCTGAGCTGTTTCCAGCAGCAAGTGCATAAACCTTGTCAAAACTCAGTGAGCAGGTCCACAGGATATTCCCATATTTTTAAGATTCAACTGTTACAGGGACAATAAGCTCAGCTTAAGTGCAGAAAGGTAAGCCTGGTAAAACCAGTAATTGTTCCAGTACAAAAAGGCTCAAGCAAGTTGCCATTATGAAAGATTGGTTGCTAGCAGGGTAAGAACAAAGATCACTATAGTTCAACTTTCACATTTTTACTTTTTATCTTTTATTTCCTGAAATTGTATAATGTAGTGCCTTAGGCTAGAGACTACCTAACGTTATTTTTTTAGCCTAATAAAATACTCTTACAGTTACTACTACCTAGCCCAATCCTATTCTTCCCCTATTTCAATACTCTAAGCACCTCTTTCAGTTCTGAAAACATAAAAACCTTATTGTTATCAACTGACCTATGTTCCAAATTTATTTTATGGAGAGTCTCAGCCACTGATATCTCTATTAACTGTTAGCTTCTTATTGCCTTCAATCCAGAAGTTGATGTGTCCACTAGAGTAGAAGACAAGAAAATAGCCAATAGCATATACAAACATACATATACATACACATATACATATACATATACATATACATATACATATACATATACATATACAAGGGTATCTGTACCTTTGAGGAAATAACAGTATTTATAGGCACACTTCATTAAGTATTATAGAAGGCACCTTGCTAAAGGCTTTAAAACATGATCTCCTTTAATATATACTACATTTGTTTGTTTGCTTGTTTGTGTTAAGACAGGGTCTCACTCTGTTGCCCAGGCTAGAGTGCAGTGGCATCCTCATAGATCACTGAAACCTCAAACTCCTGGCTTAGGCAATTCTCCTGCCTCAGTCTTCCAAGTAGCTGGGACTACAGATACATGACACCACGTCTGGCTAATTTTTCTATTTTTTGTAGAGACGAGGTCTTGTTCTTGTTCAGGCTGGTATGGGACTCCTGGCCTCAAGTGATTCTCCCACTTTGGCCTCCCAGAGTGCTAGGATTACAGGCATGAGCCACCACCCCAGCCCCATACTACATTTGTTGAAGTAGAAGTTATTATCTTCATTTTACAGAGGAAGAAATTAAGACTTAAAGGAGTTAAGCAACTTGCTGAGAGTTGTAGATCTAATAAATCCAGAGACTCAAGAGTTAAATCAAGCTGATTTAATATCCATTACACAATGCTGCCTCCCAAGCTCCAGGTTTGTTTGCCCTGGGCAAATATTACAATTATATTTCAGAAGCAAAGGAAAAAGAGGAAGGTGGAAGCTGCTAAATGGGGAAGAAGCAAATGGAAATTTTTGTGGCTATTTATTCATCCACAAAGTTTATTAAGGGACAAACACACTGTACCAGATCTTTGCAGAGTCACAGTGCAGTTCCTGCCTTCAGGGAGCTAACATTTTGATTGGAAAGACACCTAAGAATATAGATCAAAATCAAATAAGTACTGCAACAGAGGTACATACAAAGTATGATGTGTACAAGCATAGAGGAAGACGGGATTTTTTTCCAACTGCTTGACAAACAGTTGGAAAGACTTGTTTTGCCTATTAATCATTAATATCACATCCATTTTAAATACTCATTAAGAGCATTTGACACATGTTTGCCAAAATTAATGCATATTAATTTTGAATATTTGAAGACTTTCAAGTCAGTGAACTGAAAAATCTGCTTCTATACTCTGTGAAATGTTGGTAGCAATGAAAATTGGTTAAAAAAATTAACTTTTTGGAAAGCAAACCAGTGACATGGATCAGACTTTTAGGAATTTATTTACTAATAAGTTCTTGAGATAAAGATATTTGCATGAGTAAGGATGTTAATTCAGTCCTTGTTTATTATAATAATAAACTGGAAACAACCTGATGTCCATCAGCTGGGGATTAATTAAATTCTGGTACATCCATAAATACAATGGGCTGCTATGAGGCTGTTAAATAGAATTTAATACTCATTAAAGGAAAGAAAATCTCCATGGTAGATTGTTGAGTAAAAGATAAAGTACAAGAGTACTATATCATTGACAATTAAAATACATACATATGTATACACACATATAGGTACACATATAGTGGATAAAATAAATTCATAGAAAGAAAGATATTCGGAAGGATGTTTACCAAAATGTTAGCAATGGTTGGGAATTAGGATGGCTTTCTTTTTTAACATTTTTCTGTATTGCTTGGAGTTTCTGCATTAATCTGTTATTTTTGTAATCAGAAAAGAGAAATAAGAAAACAACCTTATTTTGGGGAGGGGAAAGAATGTAGTTCCTTTTAGATTTAAAGATTATAAAATGATATATTCCAGAAATAGCATTTCAAAATACATTTCTATTGAAGTAGTAGTAACACACCTTGAACAAAATCTTTTCTTCATCAGATAATAGATATGAACTTGCGTTATGGATTTGTCATCATCAGAAAATCATAACCACATCAAAGCCTGTGAACATGAGGTTGGACTTGGCTCCCTTGTTCTTCAATGCAGAGGGACAATCAATGTCAGCGAGCCAAAGGCTCCATTTAGTACTTAATGTATATTCTAGCAGGGAAAATGAAGGTCTATGCTTTTTGAGTTCACTCTAGAAGCAACCAAGAATAAAATCTCACTAACTTTGAGGGTCTTTCTAAGGTGATTCTGCTGATTTGTAACCTGGCTTCATTTGTAACCAAAGACCCCAAGTAGCTGGAAGAAATGTGCTGTACTTTTCTTCTTCTTTTCTTCTTTCTTTACTAGTGATTCTATATTTACAGACTAAATGACAAGAGTCCAAAAGGCATTCCTAATTTTTGTATGCATTATAGTACACACCTCCAAAACCATTTCAACTAAGGAAGTAGGCATTAGAGACTCATTTAATCAATAATATTAAGAAATGACATCATTTATTTTAGGTTATATGAATCAGATAAATGGCTCACAAAAGAAACTAATTTTCATGATTCCTGGGCTTTTGTTTCCTTATGTGCAAAATAAAGCCTTTTTCATGGCTACCATTCTACAGTTCTATTATTTACAGTTCTAGGAAATGTGCTCTTGAGGGCTTAAAAGTTGCATGGTGCTCAAGAGATGACATTTCAGAGTAGAATTTATTCCAATTATGAGAGTGAACTGATTATATCAGAAGTATGTGTACTTGAGACATTCCTGTCATTACTAAAAGAGCAAAATTATCAATTTCTAAACTGTGGTTAAGTGGATTTGATGTAAATAATCTCATGCTAATTGCTAAGATTTAGTGAAAACATATGTAACTCAGGAATGAGAAGTAGAAAAAAATTATCAGGAAGAAGAGGATGAAGAAAAAAACATATTTAAAAATGAAAGTGGCCAGATAAAGTGGCTCACATCTATAATCCCAGTGCTTTGGGAGGCTGAGACAGGAGGATGGCTTGAGGCTAGGAGTTCGAGACTAGCCTGGGCAACATAGCAAGACCCTGTCTCTACAAAAAAAAATTTTTTTTTAATTAGGTAGGAATGGTGGCATGGCAGTCGCAGCTACTCGGGAGGCTGAGGCAGGAGGATTGCTTGAGCCTAGAAGTTCAAAGTTATAGTAAGCTGTGATTGCACCACTGCATTCTAGCCTAGGCAACAGAGCAAGACCCAATCTCTAAAAAAAAAAGAAAGAAAAAAATGTAGAAAAAGGAATTTAGACTTTTTTAAATGAATTAAATTGAGGGGAAATAGACAGAAAAGGGAAAGCCAGTCTCTATAACCAGAATGATATAGAGGTTTACTCAATTCATACTTTAATATGAATTTTCCTAAATTGACCCAGACTGGCCCAGATGCTCCTGTTGGTCGATTCTCACCACCTTGAAATAAATGTGACATATCATCCACAACTTCCAAAACAAGAAAAGTCCTTAACTGTCATGCACATATCTGAGGTTACAAACCGAATCATTTTCTATAAAAGCATATAATTTTTAAGTTGCCTTAGGGCCAAGACGAAAGGAAAGTTCTCAGATTTGCAAGTTATTTAGTTTGCCCTTTTATGAATGTGAAATGTTTCAATCTTTGACAGGAAATTTCTAGAAATTTCTCTAGCAGTAAACCCTCACTTAACATATTTTTCCAGGATAAAAAAAAGAATAACTTTGTTGAACATTCTGAAAGTTAAATTGGCAGTGGGTTGATGCAAGAGCAGTGGGGGATCAGTGGATTTGCCACTTGCCCAGAGCGTGAGCCTGGGCAATTCACTCAGCCTCTGAGCTTTACTTCCTTCAGCTGTAATATCCTCTTTTCAGAACTACATTCAGACCTCCAGAGTCAAATGATCTCAGTTCAAATCCTGATCCTATTATTTTCCAAGCATGTGTGAATTTGAGCAGTTTACTTACCCTTTTTAAGTTTGTCTTCTCATCAACAAAAATAGAATAAGAATACTCACTCCACAAAGTTGTTGTTGATAATTAAACAAGGAATTACAAAATATGCTTAAGAGATAAGAGGTGATTAATAAATGTTAGCTCCCTTCCTCCCCAGCTCTCCTTTTCTGTATCCTTGTCCTATTTCTTTAGAAATATAATTTAATACTTTATTATATCTTTAAAGTGTAATGATTTTAATTCATTTTTAAACTTTTGTATTCAGCTACAATTTACATACAATAAAGTACTTACAGAACACAAACATCAATTTTTATAAGTGCATACACCCATGTAATCACTAATCAGAGCCAAACATAGAGCATTCATTTACAGCACGCACACACATACACACACACACACACACTCCCAGGAGAATCCTGCATGCCACCTCCAATCAACACCCCTCCAGAGGTAATCCTTATTCTGACTTTACCATTATCGCTAATCTTAAATATTTTTAAATGATATCAAAAATAAATGATAGTATATTCATACCAAGGAATAAAAAAGCAGTAGTTGAAACATTGAGGTAGAGTTATACATACTAACACAGAAAGCTCCCAAGACATACTGTTCTTTATTACTGATGTAGTTAAAAATTAATAACAGAAATGATATTTGAATGGTAGAAGGAAAGAAGGAGAAGAGGAATATGATAGGCAAAGCACTTGGAGTCTTTTTTAAAACCTCACCAAGCATGCCTTCCCTTAGACCAAACTGAAGTCAGCCACCAGCCACCTAAATTGGAAGCATAGCAAGAAGCATCAAAGGGCCATATATTTACAGAAGAAAATGAACTCCTCTCTCTCTAACTTGGGCACCACCACATCCTGAGCTGAAACTCCTCGTAATCTTTGCAGGGCCCCACCTTCCCTACCCTCAGCCAAAGGACCAGAATGAAAGACAGAGAGCCTTGCAGTTTTGGATCATTGCGGCCTTGCTGTGCAATAATACAGATGCCAGTGCTGGGGTTTAGCAGACTCTTCCTAAAAGTCACAACCCAATGTAGTTTTTCCAGAGATGTAATGAATAAACAGTCTCAAAGAGTATGGTGATGACCAAAACCAATCTAATGGGGCAAGGCCTTGTCTCAGAAAGTTCTGAACTTATCTAATTTGCATCTATACCTTTAAACTAACTTTTTGTTAATATCTGGATTTAAGTAGTAAACAACTGAATGATTCCAAACGAAAAGTAACAGCTTGATTTCAAACTAATACAAAAGCTGGTGTTTGAATACCTCCTTCATTCTCCCTTGCAGGTAATGTGAATGGGTGGGCAGACGCACAGTCGTTGCACTTTAATCCATTTTCTTTTTCAGTTGCCACCCTGAGCCTTGAGAGCCTTCTTGCTAACAATCTCACAGCCAAAAACCTTCTCCAGTGTAAAGTAAGCTTCTTTCCTCTTGTCCTGCTATTTGTGGAGATGGGAAACAACCGATGTCTGTCTTATAATGACCCTTCAAATCTGTTGGACCTTTATTCTCTAAGCTAAATAACCCTACAGCTTTTTGGCCTTTCCTCATAGCCCTTATTTTCTAAGCCTCAATTACATTTTTGCTCTTCTCTGGAGTCCTGCCAGTTCCCCACATCCTCCTAGATGGGAGACACAAAGTAGCCACAGTTGAGGTCAGACCAGTGCTGGGAAAAGCAGACAGGCCACTTCCTGCCCTTTGCCTTCCATGCTTCTCACTATCTTACTGGCTTTGTCAATAAACAGCACTTATTTAACTAATTCTGTCAGGGCTGGCATACTAGGTTGAAGTCCAGCTTTCCCCATCTTGCATCTCAGTGTTTTGTTTTTGTCCTGTAAACTTTTTGCACTTACCCCCTTTGAACTTTTCTAACTAATTCAAAATGTCTTACCCAATAAATTGCCTGGGTCACTTTACATTTGATCCTTCCTTTCTCCACTTCGTCACACAAACTCTTGCAAATTCAGGAAGTGCCTTTCCAAAAGCCAAGCCACTGATCAAGATCTCCTGAGATTTTTCCCTATCTCTTCCACGCCATCCTCGAAGCAAGTACTGCTGATATTGTGATCATAATAACCACTGTTTGAGAGATTAGGCCAGCAAATGTGACATACATTCTTTCATTATTTCCTCACAAAAGCCATATGAAAGCTGATCTTATTATTCACACTTTATTGAAGAATCCGAAGTAAACTAGATTAAGCAATTTGCTATGGCCAAGGAGCAAGCAAGTGCTGGATTCAAACATGGGTTTCTCTGACTATAGAACTCACTATACCACAACACTCCCAAATCAGTAGTATTTGGGTGTAATCCACCAGGTAAATGTGACTACGCTTGTAAAGTATATACTGTTATATACTGTCTCACTTCCGGAGCTGAGACATCCTCCTTCTCTTGCCCTTGAACGTCAATACTCCAAGTTCTCTGGACTTTTGGACCCTGAGACTTAAACCAGCTGCCTTCTGGGCTCTCAGGCCTTTGAGAGTTACACCAACAGCTTCCTTGGTTCTGAGGCCTTTGAACTTGGACTGAGTCACACTACTGGCTTCCCTGGTTCTCCAGCTCACAGAGGCCTATTGTTGGATTTCTCAGCCTCTGTAGAGTAAACCAATTCCCCTAATAAATCCCTTCTCCCTCTCTCTCTCTTTCTCATTCTACATATATATGTATATTATTGGTTCTGTCTCTCTGAAGAACCCTGACTTAAACAGATTTGGGATTTACCCCCAAAATCAGCAACAATTATGGGTGCCTGACAGTATCAGGAAAAAGGAAAAAGTAAAGAAAGAAAAGAGTGAATGCAAAGGAGAGTGGAGGGGAAGGCAAGACAGACAGGAAGGGAAGGAAGATGGGCATGGCTGAAGGTCATCAAAATGTTTCAGTCGACTCTCTCTGGAAGTCTTTCCAGAGCCCTGTTCTTCCCGATTGTAAAGGTAATAATAGAAGACAGAAATAAATTGTTTTATGTTGCTGACAGAGTGTCGCGTGCACCTCTACATTCCCCCAGGCACAAAAAAGAATTACCCAACTGTGGACAGGGGTAATATGGCCAGAGAAAAGATTCTCTAATGAAACTGATCTGTTTCATCAGTTGGTTCAACTATTTATTTACCTCCAAATTAGTATACTAACAGATAAACATTATCATATTAAGTATGTTACTGCTTTTATCAACAAAATGAATTTTATGAAAATGGAATAGAAATGGGAAAAACTTGAAAGCCTTTTGTCTGTGTGTCAATATAGCTGTATGTGCATGGAAACATCTAGAAAAAGTACTGGAGCTGAGCACAAACTCAGCTGGAGGTGATATGGGGAAGGGAAGGGTAGGGAGGATCTCTTTCAAACAATACCCTCTGAATCTTTTATTATAAGATGTTTATATACTACATGAGTTTAAAGTTTTCTTTTAAAAAACCCTAAAGTCTGTGGGCAAAATATTAAGGGAAATACAGTAAAATAATATAAAGTAAAATTTAATAAGAAATGTAGACTTGGAGAAGGTTGGCTTTTAAAAATTGATTCTCTGAAATCAATTTTTAAAGCTCCTAAGCAGAAATAGAATTCTTAGTTCTCAATCAATATCAATTCTGCAAACTCAATATTATTAGGAAGAGTGACCCAAATGTTAAACTTTTCCTCGAGGATTTGATGAACTTTCTCTACTGTTAAAAAAAAAAAAAAAAAGGAAAGAAATGTCCTACTTTTTAATACCAGTTCTGACTAAAGCTGGACTAAATCAAATAAGGATTACTTAAATTTTTTTAAATTAGTTTTCATGAGTTTTCTAATATCCTTAACCTTACAGGTCTCAGTAACTTATTTTTATAGAAAATTGACAAGTGTATCAATGTATATTTAAATGTCAACAACTGGAGAATTTCTGATTGTGCAGTCACTCTGATTTAGATGTTATTATATGGAATAAATGCATTTGTTTAACTTTCCAAACAAAATGGTTTCAAGATTTCTCAATAGTCCTTCCAAGGCTGCTTGCCTACTAATCTGCTTACTTGCAAAAATAAATCCATTTCAATCACTGCCTGGCCAAAGTTTACACTTAAAAATAGACTCAACAGTTAATCAATAAGTTGATCTGCTGATGCAAGTAGAGTATAGTTACTCCTGACCGGAGGTCATCCTGCTAAAACAGTAAACAACTTACTCTTGATGTTATTCAGCATAGAGAATCCAACTTAGCAATAATACCTCATCACATAGATTTTGTTATATGCAGATCCTCAATAAGTGTTTCCTGAAATTGATGTGAATCAATGTATGTGTTACACAATTCCACTATAGGATATGATGACAATAATTTGTAAATAGTTTCAGTCTACAATTAAAGTGTTCTCTGTTTTTCTACAACAGAATTCCTCTAACACTGTAAGCATTTATTATTAGGTAGTATTAAAAGAATAAACATTTAAATCTAGAGTTCTAGCCAAGTTTAATGTTCTCTGAGTTAATGGCTATTGATATATAGGAAAGCTTTGTAATGAGAAAAAAAATATCAATTCTTCTATGCAACCTATATGGAATTACCTTAATTAAAGCATAATCTTATTAGTTCACCTTCTGGGTGACTCTGTATCAGACTTTTAATTTGTAAGAACAAGTGTTAAAAGAAATTTCAATGGCAAACATTTATTATTGGTTTTTTTGGCCTGGATCATCTATAGGTTCAAAATGTTTGAGGGGCCAGGTGCAGTGGCTCATGCCTATAATGCTAGCACTTTGGGAGGCTGATGCAGGAGGACCACTTGAGGCCAGGAGTTTGAGACCAGCATGGGCAACATAGCGAGACTGTCTCTACAAAAAATTTTTTAAAATCTGTCAAGTGTGGTAGCACACAGCTGTAGTGCTAGCTCCCTGTAGTCCTCCCTACTTGGGAGGCTAAGGCAGCAGAATTTCTTGAGCCCAGTTCAAGATTGCAGTGAGCTTCAACTGCACCACTGCACTCCAGCCTGGTGACAGAGTGAGACCCTGTCTCTAAAAAAAATAAAAAAGAAAAAAATGTTGAGGGATCTTTCACAGTAGCTTTGAAAAAACATGTAGTTAGTTCTTCTAATGCACAATACATTTCCTTCACCTGATGGTAATTAAAGGATGCCAATAAAACATCGAACATTTTCACATTAGGTGAGTTCCGAATCTCCCATTTGGGAAGTAAATGCATCCTAAAACCACTGAACCAAGGCCAACCAGGCCAGGCAAGTAACATCAGTAATGTCTAATGGCAAGCAAGAGGAAAGAAAGACCTGAATTTCCTTCCTTCTACTAGAATATGGTGAGCAGTAATAGGGGATATTTTCGTAGTATTTATACCTCATCTTTGTCCCCTGCCTTGCTCATATATCTCCTTTGAAATAGATGCAAGTATTGGCAAGTATTTTGAATTTCTTGAAGTCAACACCTGGGCAAGGATGCTGTCTGAGGTAGAGGTCTGTGTATAGACATAATAGACAATGAGCAGGGTGATATCAACAGTCCCAGGCTGGCTCCCAGCCTCACCACAATGTCAGAGGAGGGGTTGAGGGCCCTGAAGCCAGACTACCTAGGTGTGCATCCCAGTTCTGACACTACCTAGCCAGGTAATACTGAACAAGTTTTTTTGCTGCCCTGAGCCTCAGTTTCCTTATCTGAAAAGAGTGATATTTAATAATATCCATGTCAACATGTTGCAAATATTAATGCATATAAAGCACTTACAACAGTAGTTGGCATATGAACAGCATGCAGTTAATGATAGCAATTCCTCATTCTAATTCAGTATCTCATTGTTGCTATAAGTCTCTAGATGGGTTAATGCTTAAATTTATTATCAGTGATATCCAAGCCTCTAGCCTCTACCCCCTTCTGAACCACCTTGCAGATGTGTATCAAGTTAAACTTTCCAAAAAGTCTCTTCCACCATTTCACTTCCCTGCTCAAAAACTTCCAAGGGCTCCCTACCTTCAAGAAAATCTCCAAACTCCTCTGTCTAGCTTGCAAAACTTCCTATAGTCTGGCTCCAAACCCCTTTTCCAAATCTTTACTCCAGCTAGACTGATAGCCCTCTTCTTTGCATCACCTACTTGATACATATTTCTACTTCACTTTTCATATACATGCTACTAGATACAATGTAAGTGGTTAGTAACAGTTTGCCAGTATTATTTCTCCTGTGGCAGCCTGGATTATGCATATTTATCTCCAACTGTAGGAGCACCCTGAAGGCTGTAATCCAGCCAGAGGAAAGGTTTGCTCAGAAACTCCAGCCTGACCACAGTACATTCTGAGAAACTTGGCAACAGTAACAGGAATACACCTAAGGCCAGTAGCATAGATCTACCACAATGCTTAGTCTCAGATGTGCTCAGGCATATACACTGTATATTAAAGCTTTTTGCGGGGGAGAGTGTAATATCCCTATTGAGGATTTTACCAAGAAATTCTCAGATTAGAGGTCTAAAAATAAGGCTCTAAAGCCCCAGAGGATTTTTACAGCCATAGTTGTGTCTTGGGCTAAATATTATCCCAATTGTAAATCTTGTCCATTCAAACGTCCCCCCATAGGGGCACCCACCTTAAGAGGAATTTATTTTGATTTATTTATACAAAGCAACAAAGTAATCTCTCCTTCTGATCAGGAAAAACTTCCAGCCCTATTCACAAAACTGACTTAACACTCACTGTTATGATGGTTTGCTTCCTTTATGATGCCGCTGGGATTTGGAGAGGATGAGGACGTAGGGGAAAGCGAGCGTGCCTGGATTAAGGAGAGGCCCCAGTTGTGTGCTGATAAGCCCTGAGGTTGGGGTGGGGTGGGAGGGAGACTCTGAGTGTTTGCTCAAAGCTATTCATTGAGAAAGTGAACAATTTCCAAGATGAACATCTTCCTTCCCAAAGACATGTCCTTCATTTCATGGCACTAGGAAAAAGACACACAAAAAAGTTTTCACACAATTTTATATCATGACAGAAAGTTTGGACACTAGCTTCCCCTTATGTAATGCACTTTTGCAAATCACTTTTAAAAAAAGTACAATCCAAAATCCTGATTTTTCACTTTGAGCTCTCACTAGATAGTAGGCACAAATGAGTAGCTCTTGAGCAAAATACAGCTCACAGATATGTTTGGTCAGCACAGTGGTTTTACTTTTTTAAAATATTTAAATGCCTTTACAATGGATATGTGCTTTGCAGTTTTACACAGTCCCCACCATTCCCTATTGTCTTACACCCTCTTATGTTTACCTTATTCACTAGTCCCTTCCTGGAGGCATTTCAGTTTGGAATTCCTGCTAGAGTTTGCCTCTTCGTCTGAAAGGCCTTGTATGCGTGGACTCTGGTGATCCACCCAGCACGTGCTCACACACCCTCATTTCCACTCTACCTCGGTACATCATTCTCCTCAAGCCTCCATCAAGTTTATAGTCGGCTCCTTTCCTGAGCAATCCGGTGCACACGTCCCTGGAGGTTCATTTCTTTTAAATCACACAGTGAGAAGGGGCCACCGCACTTCATACTCATCCTGTCCGCTCAGCTCAGCACTCGCTTTATTCACAGGGCTCAGCCAGGGTTAAAGGCAGATGGGGCTTGCAGAAGTCAGTGTCTGCTTTCACACTGAAAAACCTAGCCTTTTGGCTTTTGGTCTCACAGCATCTTAATTAAGCACAAGAAATTATTTTCACTGAAAGGAGGTGAGGAGGATGCTAAGCTGGAATCTAAATTGTTCCTAACTTCCAGCCTGTCCTGAGGTTTCTCCAACAACTGTCTCCCTCGTACCACCTGCCTTGTCCAGATCACCGAGAGAGTGAAACGGCCTCTGTTGCTTTGGGTTCCACCAGAACATTCCGCGCTAAGTAAAACGCACGGCATTCCACTTCTTGGCCATGAAAGGGGATGAAGGACAGAGCGAGCCTTTGACGTAAACGGGACTCACGCGGTAAGGGGACGCTGGCAACACGTAACTAGCCAGCTGGTCAGCCTCTGTTCACGTCCGCCCTCTTCTCCGAATGCCAAAATTGGAAGACTTAAATATTTAAGCGTGCCAGGCATAGTTCAAAACCAGATTTTTAAAATCTGTTTTCATATGGCCTCCTTTCTCCTCGGCCAGTTTTATGTACAAACCTAGGGTCAAGTAAGTTAATTTCTCAAATAAAAGGGTGCTGAGACTTTTGGTTAGAGCCAGTTGTGAAGTCAGCATAAACTTTTCTTGAACTCTTACTCAAGAAGAAAACTTCTTGAGTCTTAATTATCTTCGAGGTTGGAATGTTTGGAACCCGTCTCCCAATCTAGTCCAGCTCCTTCAGTAGGACAAATATTTTTTTTTTCTTTTTGCCTGGGTTACAAAAGATAGGGTTGGTTATCAAAACAGACCCCAGGCATGCATGAAGTAACTGAAAACCATGGTTGCTTGACAAGGCCCAGTTTTCATTCTTTTTGCCTTTGCAAATTTTTATCTCCTATTCAGGAGTCTGGGAAGTAAATAATCTTCCCTGGAATTTTGATACATCCACATCCCAGTTTCCCTGTTCTATTGGTTCAGGCTTCCCGCGTGCTGACTCGCCTTGTCTTTCTCCTTGGCTTGCAATATGTTTACTTCAAATAAACTAAACTCAAACGGCATGGTCCTAATCAAAGCAAAGGCATTTTAGCTCATTAATTTTTCATTTTGCTCTCTGATAGTCTGAAAACATCCATAAGCTTGGATATTCTTGGACAAGTAGTTTATACTAAGGGATCACAAACATGGGGCTTAAGTCTCTTACCATGGAAATGTTAAGGTTCTGTCCTGCGTCCCTCTCAGGTAAGCAGTGGACAAGTCATTTGAGATTTTAGGAAAAATGACTCCCACAAAGAACTAACTTATGGGAACTATTCCCACCCCCCTTGGGGTATTCGTTTACTGAGATAATTTCCAAATTCACTAACATGAATTACTCTTTCAAACGAGTAGTAAACATTTTTTTTTAATTCTAGTTTCAAAGAGAGAAACAACACCTTGATTTTAGACTCCTAGTCTCCAAAATCGTAATAGAATACGTTTTTGTTAAGTCACTCAGTTTGTGGTACTGTGTTATGGCAGCCCTAGGAAATGAATACAATTTCTCTCACACTTTCAGAGAATTAACTCAGTTCATGGAACAAACATTTCTTCAGCACCTACTGTCTGCCAGGGGCTCTGCTGGGTGCTGTGAAGAACATCATAAATAAAACACCCTCTCTGCCACTCTGGGACTCTTATAGCCTCGAAAGGAGGTGATGACAAGTGATAAGGACAGGGAATTGGGGAAGTGAGAACACTTATTCCAGCTCCAGGTTAAGGGAAGACACCTGGAAGAGATAATGCCTGAAAAGAATTTTCCCTCCCTAGGGGAATCCACAGGCCAGTATGAAAGAGACAACTTCTCCTCTTCCACACCCTTCTCTAAAAGCAGCCTCTTCCTGCTGCAAAAGGATTTAAATGGGAAAACTAAAGCCATGTTGCACCACATTATGATCTTCTGGTGTTTTCCCACAGCCTGAAGATTCTTGCCAGTTTCGCCTTATGGGAGAAGAAAAAAATAAGACTGTTTCTCCTTAGGCTTGGTTTTTGGTTTTGTTTTGTGTTTTTCTAAGAAACAGGGTCTCGCTATGTCACCTAGGCTGAAATGCAGTGGTATGATCACAGTTCATTGTAATCTCAAATTCCTAGGCACCCTTGGGCTCAAGGGATCCTCCTGCCTTAGTCCCCTGAATAGCTGAGACTACAGCCATGTGCCACTACACCCAGTTACTATTTTTTTATTTTTAGAGATAGAGGTCTCACTGTGTTCCCCAGGCTGATCTTGGCTCAAACGATCCTCCTCCCTCTGCCTCCCAAAGCACTAGGATTACAGGTGTGAGCCACTGCACCCGGACCAGGGTTGATTGGGGGGGGGGTGAGAATCTATTTATTTTTTGCCTTTTGTATTTAGACTTCATATAATTGGAAGTATTAATACAATACCATTTTTCTTTGTAGGTAGTATTGCCCTTTGAAACATAAAATGCTTTGAATCCAGATTAATTTAAAGAAAGTAATGTGTAAACCCTTTCAGAAAGGAGAGTTTATTGGGTCCTTCCTATGACAAAAGTAATATATATATATATATATATATATATAAAAAAGTGCTGCACAGATAATTGGAAAATAGCACAAATTTGATTTTTTTTAAAAAAATACTCTTAATCTCACCATCCAGAGGCTATTACTATACTAATATTTTGATGGATTTTCTACTAGATTATTTTTCATGCATAGTTTTAACTTTGTTTGTTTCTTTGAGCTCTATAAACAATCTTATATCCTGCCTTTTTCACACAGCATTATAGCATAAACATTTTCCCATCCCTTTTGACAGTCTTTATAAACACAATTTTAATGGCTACAAAACATTTGGTTGTATAGATGCTCATAGTTTACTTAACCAGGCCTTGTTTTGGTCCTTTAGGTTAGAGTATAACTTTTTAAATAGTCTTCAGATAAACTTAATAAGTTTTTAGTTGTAGATTTTTAAGTAATTTCATGATAGGCCAACAGTTGTCTCATGATATGAGTACCATTTTATTGGCAGGAAGTTGGTTTTAAAACAAACAAAAAAAGACAAAGACTTTGATAATGTCAGAAGGTCTCTTCTCTCCACCCCTATCCCCAGAGATTTTCCCTTCATTGGCCTGTAGTTCTCAACTGCTGGGCCCACTCACCCTCCCCTCCTAGACCCTGCTTAGCCCAGTTTGCTGGTCAAGCTGGGTGTGAAGCAGTAAGTCCTCCAGGGCCATAGCAACCCTCCTTGGGCTGAGCATTGGATGAGTCTTCCTGTTGTTTTGGTCCATGATGAGCACTACATTGCTGGCCCAGGCTCCTGCTCTGCTCCCCAAGTCATTCCCCTGTGGGATCCATTTGAGTTTCCTTGCTGCTAGTCCAGCTCAGGACCATGGCAGAGCCACGTTCTTCCCAAGTCATCATTTCCACCTCACTCCAAGATGTTCTCTAATAAAGAACCTCTCTCTCTCAGTGTACCAAAGTACACTGGCCACTGTGCCATGCATGCGTGTATGTGTGCGTGCACACATGCGTACACACAACACCTGTTCACACAACTGTGCTTCTGTATCAGTCCCTATTTTTTCAGTTTCTATTATAGTTTACTGTCTTAGTCCATTTGTGTGGCTATAAAAAAAAATACCTTAGACTGAGTGATTTATAAACAACAGAAATTTATTTTTCACTGTTCTGGAGGCTGGGAAATCCAAGATCAAGGCATCAGCAGGTTTGGTGTCTGGTGAGGAGCTGGTCTCTGCTTCCAAGATGGCACTTTGTTGCTGTTCTCACATGGCAGAAGATGTGAAGGGGCCAGGCACCTCTCTGAATTTGAATCTTCTTCTATAAGGATATTAATCACATTCATGAGGACAGAGCTCCCGTAACCTAATCACCTCCCAAAGGTCCCGCCTCTTAATGCTGTTACCTTGGGTTTAATTTCCAAAGTAAGAATTTGAAAGAACACATACATTCAAACCACAGCAGTAATCTATCTACTACCAATATCCCCTGATGTCCTAGCTCTTGCGCTGAACCTCAACTGATAGCTGATACCAGACTCCCTTACCTGTGCTTATTTACCTGGGCTCTTGACAGTCGCCCACCTGTGGAGACACACAGCAGCTCCATGAATCACTGAGGATAGACGTTGCTGTGCCCCTTGGGTGAAACACCTGCCCTCCCAGCTCAAGCTTCGCTATTAGATAGGCCTGTTCACCCCCCTTTCCCCAAAATGCCTCAATGCCCATCTCTCTGCCACCCCTCCCTGCCGTTCTGACAGGCTATGAATGAACAAGACAGCACAACCACCACTTTGAAAGACACTTGGATATCAGCTCTAGATATGAGCTCACAAAATCTGAAAACTCAGCTTTTTTTTTTTCATTACTCACTTGGCAGCAAAACCTAACTGTATTAGTTTCCTGTGGCTGCTATAACAAATTACCACAAACTTGGTGGTTTAAACCATAGAAATGTATTGTCTTATAGTTCTGGAGGCCAGAAGTCCAAAACCAGTTTCACTGAGCCAAAATTAAGGTGTTGGCAGGGCCACACTCACACCTGAGGCCACAGGAGAGAGTCTGTCCTTACCACTTCCAGCTTCTGGTGGCTGCCCGTGTTCCTTGATTTGTGGCCACACCACTCCAATCTACCTACCTCCGTGGTTACATGGCTTTTTTCTCGTACATGTATATCAAATCTCCCTCTGCCTTTTTCTTATAAGCATACATGTGATGACAGGATCCACTCAAATAATCCAAGATAATCTCACATGTCAAATTCCTTTTCTCAATCACATATGCAAAGACTATTTTTTCCTAATTAGGTAAGATATACAGATTCCAGGGATTAGGATCTAATATCTTTAGGTAGCCATCACCAGCCTACTACACAAACCTATATGCAAACAAGGCTATTTATGATCTTTATCAATGATACAGATCCTCTTAATGTGAATCGACATGTCTCACTAAAGAAATATTCATGTATGGGGTTGCAGGGTGCTGCTCCAGACCTTAATGGGGGTGTTGAGTACTATGCAATATGGGTGCTGTTCTTCCTTTCTAAAGTCAGAAAAAATCTGAGTCATTCTGAACACAATTGGCCCCAAAGTTTTCAGAATGCCCCTGCCTCAAGAACACCAGTGCTTGCATATGCTAGGCATTTACCAGCCCTTTTACCAACGCGTCAATCCTAAGCAATGCAGATATCCTTATCCATTACCCCTGTCTTGGAGGGAGGGAGCTGGAGGGGTTGAGCGTCTTGCCAGCTTCCCGTAGGTAATCATCAGCAAAGACCAGAGCCAGATCCACAGCTCTGATTCCCGATCCAGGGCTTCCAGCACTTCAAAGCTGTCACCCCAGAGAGAGGCAATCCGAAGTGAATATGATTTGAACACTTTAAAGCATATGATTTGAATATCTTTACTGGCGAAGGTTAGAAATAGCACTTTGAATCCTGTCAAATGATAAAACAGATAGGCCCTGAGCCAAGATTAAACAAAGGAGGCAGGAAAGGTACAAGAAAATATTATCTAAAAACTAATGGTATCTATGAAGGCTATATGCTTATTGGCTTGCCTTTTTTATATATGCTATTTTTTTATTTTCTATTTATGCATTGCCTAGCTTTGGCGTTTGGGGAGAAAAATCTGCATTCATATAGAAATTCACATTATGCTGTAGGCAAGTTGACTCGTCACTTATAAATGGAGGATGCTGATGCTTCCTTTGTAGGATTATCATGAGAATTAAATGAGAGCAAGTGAAGTGCCCGACACAGAGCCCTAATAAACGCGAGCTACCTTCCCTCCTCCTCTCACCCTGCTCCCTCCAAACCCTAATCCTAGTTCAACAGACCATCCTCTTAAACTGAGTCGTCTTTGACTCAACATTCCCAGCTCCCAAGCTGCTCAGGCTGTGTGGAAACTGCCAGCCCAGCTTCCCCAGCCTGGCCAGGCCCTGGGCAGGATGACCACTGTCGCATTTGGAACCTGCATGTATCCCTGCCGGCCTTGGGCAGGAGCCGATGTACACCCTCTCCATTCATCTCTCCACCTGTTCTTTCATCCTCACAGTATTCCACTTCCCCCGTAAGTGATAAAGAGGAAAGGGTAGCTGCAGAGCATGCACAAGTGCTGTGCCTTAAATGAGAAGAGGGTTTTATATGGTTTTATCAGGTTTCCTCTTTTCTTCAAGCCTTGTGTTATCTTTTAGCTACCATCTGTAAAATCTAACTAGCCTGGGCATCAAATTCCCATGATCTCCTCAACTCTGATCTACACTTCCACTCCTGGCTTGGATCACTCTTGACCTCCCCAGCCCCTCCCAGATGCTTCCACCGTCCTCTGAGGCTCCTCTTCAAGGACAGTAAGGTCTTTCCAGCTCCTCAGGCAGCGCTCCCTCCCTGCCCAGGCCTTACCTGAGACCTGGCTCTGCCTGGAGGACCAGGCTCCCCTGTGACACTCTCTCCCGGGAGGCTGTTCATGATCCTACATGCGGAAGCCAGATCCATTATACATTCCCCTAATTTCCCAACGTTGATTCCAACCTATTACTTCTCTACCTAGTGTCAGGGTCTTCCAAGTCTCTGAGGAAAAATGATCAGGAGCTTGCAAGTGATAGAAATGAAAATGCAGAGTAGATACCATGTCCACTGGGCCTGTGTCTTAAATAAGGAGAACGTTTTATATGGTGTTGTCGGGGTTCCTCTTTTCTTAAAGTCCTGTGTCATCCCTTAACTACAATGTGTGAAACCTAACCAACATTGGCATCAAATGTCCATGATCTCCTCAAGCTAATCTGCACTTCCACCCCACCTAAGTCACCCACGGCTTCATCCAGGGCGTTCTCACCCTTCGTGTCTCTGGCTACAGCACCTGCTGCACCTCTGGAACCCTGAGCACCAACATCCAGGATTCTCCTTTCCATCCGGTTCGCTCAGACCCACGCTCAGGTTACACAGGCTCTTCCTTAACCTCCCCAACTTATCAGGGTGGATCGACCACTTGCTGGAATCACTTCTGCCCCTACCCGGCCTCCAGGCCTACAGCCCACGGGGTCGTGGGCTCTGCCGTATCGCCCGCACACCTCGTGCCCTTGCACGTCTGCTCCTCTGCTTTGCACATGAGCACAAAAACTCCCATTCCGGGTCATTTCCACAGACCATAACCTCTGCCCACTGCCTGGGCCGCTAACTTGCCGATTTTTGTCACTTAATGTTTATGTCCAACAAACTCAGCTTTGCCGTTGTGCCAGTGGACAATTATTTTAACTGCCTTGAGGAGCAACCTCCCCCATTCTCCTAAGCAGTTGATTATTACAAAATTTCAACCTTCTCCTTAAATCCACATTTTTCTTCCTTCATTCTCAGTATGTGGCTTTATCTCTTCATTTAAAAAAAAATTTAAAGCAGCCACAATCTGCCTCAATATCACTCTCAACCTCTTCTTCTACACCTCTCACCACCTTTCAACCCTCTTCAGTAGGAGTCTGTTTTATCAAATGCCATAAATGACCTCCAATTTCCAATCCCAGTGAACACTTTCCAGTCCTTAGTTTACTGAACTCTGCTGCATTTGACACTGTCGACATTTCCCTCCTTTTTGAAACTCTCTATTCCCTTGATTACCATGGAAACATAAGTGTGGTAGTAACCAGCATTTAGGTGGCCATAAGTGACCAGTGGCAAAAAGGATGAACTCGTCCTTGATCATATCTAGAGGAGGAAGAACAATGAGGCCAGAGGAGCCTAATACTACAAAAGCCCACTCTGGCCTTGTTTCAGCCATGCCCCGTCTCGCAGAGTGGTGCGTCCGCAGGGCTTATGCACCAACCATAACTTCCTCAAGGCCAGGGCCCCGGTATACACTGCCCAAATGGCCTCAAGCCTTCCAATGCTTGTAGAGTCCTCTTGTCCAAATCCTGAGGGTGGACTGCACCACCAGGGTGCTCACACCTAGGCCTGAAGAGTGGGAGGGGACAGCTGTTTACAGAAGTGTGGGCAGAGCTGTGATGTGCCGATTAGGGTGACCACATGCTTGCAAGGAGACTTCATAGCAAGGGCTACAGCCAGGTGTGAGAAGAAAAGGGGGCAAGCCATGGCCAGTGGTGTTTCTCCCCACACTGCCACATTCCAATGTGAACTCCAACACGGAATTCCAATATGGAACTCTAGGAGTGGGAGATAGGAGAATTCTAAATTGAAACCTGGAATTCCAGGTTATTATGAAGCTGTATTTTTTTAAGGTAGGAGAGAAAAACATATATATTTAACAGTTTGTTATATTAATTTATAGCTTTTTTGGTATAAAAATATCTTTGTTTTGGTTTCATTTTATTTAATGGTAGCTTGGCAAAGTATAGAATTTCAGGTTGCCAGGTCTCAGAAGATAACACTATTTTGTTTTGTTTTTTGTAAGACAGGGTCTCACCTCTATCACCCAGACTAGAATGCAGTGGCATGATCACAGCTCATTGCAACCTACAATCCCAGGCTCAAACAATCTTCTGGCTCAGCCTCCTGAGTAGCTAGGACTACCGGCACACACCACCACACCCAGCTCATTTTTTTTCTTTTTTGTGGAGATGGGGTCTTGCTGCGCTGTCCAGCTGGTCTTGAATTCCTGGGCTCAAGCAATGGCCTCCCAAAGTGCTGGGATTACAGGTGTGAGCCACCTCACCTGGCTGTTTTTTTAAATTGTGGTAAAATATATGTAACAAAATTTTCCATATTAACCATTGTTAAGTGGACTTAAGTGTGCTCACATTGTTGTGCTACCATCACCACCATCTGTCCACAGAACTCTTTCCATCTTGCAAAAGTAAAACTACACCCATTAAATAATAATTCCCTATTCCTCCCTCCCCTCAGTCCCTGGTAACCACTGTTCTACTTTCTGTCTCTACGAATTTGACTACTCAAGGTACCTCATAGAAGTGGAATAATACAGCATTTGTCCTTATTTCATTTAGCATAATGTCCTCAAGATTCACCCATGTTGTAGCTTGTGTCAGAATTTCCTTCCTTTTTAAGGGCTGTGTGATACTCTGTTGTGTGTACACACCACCTTTCCTTTACCCATTCATCTGTCAATGGACACGTGGGTTGCTACCACCTTTGGCTATTGTGATAATACTGCTATGAACATGAGTGTGCAAATATCTTTTCAAGTCCCATGATTCATAACTTTTAAATATTTAGACACCCAGCATGTGTCCCCCATTTATAATCATGCCCAGGGACCCACAAGTGTTAGAGCAGACCTGTCTGGGAGCTGGGCATTCATATTTACCAAAGACAGCAGCCGGATTTCCCCTTACATGCCACGCTCCCCGGACCCATGGACGCTGCTTGGAGATTTGCACTGAGAGTCTGCAAGGAGGACTTCCTGCAGTGATGAGTGACATCTGCCCTGGGCCACCTAACACTGTCCCTGACCTAGTTATAGCTCTTCATTTAGGAGAATATTGGGCTCAAGAACAGTTAAAATACTTCCCCACTCTAGTGAGGGGCAGAATAGAATAGGAAGAGGACTCAGGCTCTCTGATGCCAGATCAAAGCATTTACTATTGCAATGCTGGAGGAGGAACAGCTTCATCCTCAGAAGGCATGAGGAAGAAAGTGCTTCCCAGGCTCCTCACAGAGGAGAGCTGCTGAGTTTGTTCTCAGAAGGATATAACAGAATGGGATAATTAATTTTAAAAGATGTCATGTGAGAAAAATGCAATAGCCTGGTTTTCTAACAATAGTGTTCTGAATTATGTAGAAATTTATTCTGGTTTAATTTTAATGAAAAGAATGCAAACAATCAGTTTGTAGACACAAGGAAATATTTTAATAGCAAGACTGACTTCGAGGAATTTAAATGAGGATAAACTAGCGAGGTCTTGTGAATGGGCTCTTTTAAGGGTAAATACATAAGCTAATGCTTAATGTTACTCTTGCCACAATCCCAGGTTGCAGACATCAGGTGAGCGGAAGAGTGACTGACAAAGGTCTGGAACCTACATCTGTGGTTGACAAGCTTTCTGGCTTTAAACAAGATAAAGCCCTTAATTACTCTAAACTGCAGCTTCCTCATTTGTAATACAGAGGCAATAGTATCTACCTTTTATTGTTGGTGTTATAATTAAAGATATTAATAATACAGAGATAGAAAACATAAATATGGAAAGCAGGCCTTTGAGTCATTAAACTGTGTACCGTTCATTCTGTAATGCAATGACATTTTACTAAGCATCCGTTATACACCAAGCATTACTGGGCTGGGAGTCCCACTTCCGCATCAAGGGGAAAAGAAATAAAACCAAAGCTGGCGGAGCTGGTATCCACCCAACCAGATTACAGTCCTCTTTTTGCACATTCAAGTCTGTGACCTCTAGAAGTCAGGTTAATTTCTGTAAATGTTTCCCAGTCTTCTTCGCAGGAAGGTAACAAAACCTCTGAGGACAATCCCAACAGATAGTGTTTTGTGCAGTGTCAGAGGCAGTTCCATGCATGTTTAGACACACTCCATGCAGCAGAAATTCAAAGATATACTGCTTGGGTTCAACTTTCAGCTGCGCCATTTATTAGATGAGTCAATTACTTAACACGCTGTGCCTCAGCCTCCTCATCTGTAAAATGGGAATAATGATGGTGCCTCGTCATGGAGTTGATGCGAGAGGTTTAAATGAATTGATCTATGTTAATGTAGTTTTGACAGGGCCTGGTATATGCTCGGTGCTATACAAATGTTAGCTATTGCTAAAATTTACATTAATCATTGACATCTAAGATGTTCCTATTTCCATCACAAACATGGGTCTTGTACCTTTCTAAGTGTTCCTCCACTGGGATTTGCTTAGAGAAACTATAGTGTAAGGAACCTCAAACTATTGGCACTAACTAGGTAAGCAAATTATAGGTACATAGAAAAATTCTGATACCCGCCCTCACACCACTTAACACAGGGTCTAGCTTCTCCATAACAACCTGTTTCATCCCCAAGTCGGCCCAGCTCTTCCCCTTCAGTCTCCGAATTGAGAAAAACAACCACAAGTTCAAAACGAAAATACTCTTTCCAAATCCTTTGAGCCAATGATTCCTTTTCTGGCAAGTCATCCTAAGGTAACTTACCTTCCTAAAGAAATTCAAAGATTTATGTACAAACATTTTTGTAACAGGGATGAAAACTGAAGCTTCAACTGAGGCACAAAGATAGAACAGTTGCTACGTTCGTTCCAAAGGAGGTTGAAGTCCACGTGCAAAATTTTTAAAGGATTTAGCTGAAAATTAGTTCCGTAACTCTTTTAAATTCCTGACTCCCACTGAAGCTATAAAAGGACTGAGAGAGAGTGGGGAGAAAGATGGTTTCTGAAGGGCATTTCTTGTGAAGAAATGGTGCTGTGTCCCTCTTCCCCACCAGAAAGTGTTGGGGGGAGGGGTATTTCCCCGTTCACTTCAAGCCAGGGGAGGAGGATTCAAAAAGACTGTTTTGAAAGTCTGACATGTGCCTTCTGCAGCTGAAGGACACAGGACTGGTTCCTAACTCACGTCTGAGAAAGCAGTCGTGACTGGCAGCAGGAGGGTTTCATCTGGGAAGTGACGCAGTGCATCAAAGTGTGTGGATCTCAGGAACCAGATGCAGACCCCCTGGGAGAACCGTCTGCCTGGGGGCCTGTGGAAAGGGATGCTGCCCAAGCCACGTGGGTGGCAAGGATAGACCCCACAGAGAAAGTCTGTATGGAATGGACTGTGGGACAGCAAGGGGCCCCGGGACAGCAGCCAGCCCGATAGGAGCCCATCACCACTGCCATCAGGGAGCATACCCCTGAGGAGGAGGCAGCTGCAAACTGCCAGCCCATCTTGTGAGAACACCAGGTGAGAACTTCTCCATCCCAGCCCCTTCCTCTCATCCCTCTCCCTGCCCTGCCTCTCGGGTCAGCAACAGCAGCTACCGAGCAGGGCGGGAGGTAAGTGAGAAGCTGACCACATGCCACCGGCCTAGATGTGGAGTGAGAGGAGACTCGCCTTTAAATGAAGACTAAAATGTGGCTTCATATTTTGGCTTCACTTTTGGTATTTTGATTTCCGAATCATGGGACTCAAAGCAACTTTGTCATCAGGAAAACTATGGACGGCCCAAGTTTTCATTCAGGGTCACAGGAATACTTTCCTTCCTTGGATAAATTTTTAAAAGTAAAAAGTCTAAGAGAGAAAAATATGGCTGCCTCCTGATTGTTTCCTAACCTGAAGCCCAGGTTCTTCAATGTGCGTTTTAAACTAGAGAAAAATTGGGACTAACTTAAGTATCAATGAATAAGAAAATAATTGTATGGAAGTACTGTATTTAGTTTATGCTTTAAAGTGTATATATATATATATATAAAGTATTAAACTTAAAATGCAGAATTTCAAATGATACATGTAGCATGATTATAATAATATAAAAATTATAGTTTACATAATGAGCATAATCACATATATACATACATGCAGAGTAAAAAGACTAGATGGAAACACATTGCAAGTTAAAAATGCTTATTTCTGAGTAGTATGAAATGGGAATTTTTATTTTCTTCTACATATTCCTCTGTATTTTTACTTTGCCTTCTTCATACCTGTATATTAGCCATACCTGGGGCTGTCCAGTGGCATCACTTAACCATTCATAGTTAAGAAATCAGCTGATGCCCTCGCATGGGCCACTTTTCCAGGTTCCTTCCAATGTTCCAGGTTTTGCAAACAACTCTCTGCAAATCATTAATTCCAAGACTTGCAATGCATATTAGAACATTAAATATTTTGAAATGTCCTGCAAAAAAGAAATTTCTTGAAATTTGTTTAACCCAGGACTTTTTATACCTTTTTTTCCGGACCATATGCAATGGTTAAAAAAAAGAAGAACAAAGATACTAGCAGTTTAAGCAACTAGAGTTCTGGGGAACTGTGTTTGGGAAATGCCAACGTGATTTGTAGCTCACCAAGGCAGCCGTGATTTCAGTTGGAAGATTACTGCTAAGGAACCAGGTGGCTCTGGGAGGTCAATCCATTCTTTTCGGCAAGTGATCTTGACATAAATGTTGCTTCTTTGCCCGCTAATAGAAAACAGAAGAAACTACCTACTGCTATTCAAAGAGCCTCACCCCACCCATTTTAGCCAAAGACAGCTAAAACAAAGCGAAAATAGGCCTTATGGGACACATAGAAGGCAGAGGACTTTTAGAAGCAAAGTTACAGGTTAGAGAGTTTCTCTGGACTTGACTTTATATCTCAATGCTTTATCACGTTAAGGGTGATTTCTTTACTATGTCTCTAGTAGATAGCATCATTTATCTTATTGAACTCCAAAGTTGGATTGCCTTAAATGAACCCTGTAACTGTTATAAACCTAGCACCACAGGCAGGAAAACCAAGTTGTGCAACAGGAAGGAAAATGAATATTTATCTAAATCCATAAATTTCAGCCACAGGGATCTCCCTGTTCCCTAAAGTTGCCTGGAAGTGATGAATCCCTAACTCCTTTCCTGTTAGCAAGTTCCCAAGAAGCCATCTCCAAGACCAAAGTGTCTGTAGCAGCACAAAAAACCTTCAGAGCCACCAGCACAGAAGGGGGTCTGCATTGGTCTTACAGTACCTGGGGAACTGGGTATGTCCTTTTCTCTTTGTCAAATAACTTCCTACAAAGATTCCAACCTGAGGTCCTCTGCAGGAATTTAAGGATCACGTGGGACTTCATCACATCTATCCTTTATCATTCTGAATGCACAACTTTATTCCTCCTGATCACAAAAGGACCAAGTCTTGTATTCCTTGACACATTGAAAAGGTTTACTGTTTTATGTTTGTTGTTTGGGGGATGAGACATAATTTCACTATATAGTGCTTAAAACTTTCTTCTGATAGAAGTGCCAAAAGTATCTCATCCAATTTTATGTTTCTCAAATGCAGTCACGTATCACTTAACAACAGGGACACATTCTGAGAAATGCAATGTTAGGCAATTTTGCCATTGTGTGAACATCACAGAATGTACTTACACAAACCTAGATGGTATAGCCTACTACACACCTAGGCCATCTGGTATCGCCTGTTGCTCCTAGGCTACAAACCTGTACAGCATGTTACTGTACCGAATACTTTAGACAATTGTAACACAATGGCAAATATTTGTGTACCTAAATATATCTAAACATAGAAAGGGTACAGCAAAAATACAGTATTGTAATGTTGTGGGGCCACCATTGTATATGTGGTCTGTCATTGATGGAAACATGGTTATGCGGCCCATGACTGTTCTAATCTCCTAAAACATTGGCTTTAATTTCCATGTTCCCACTTTTGAAACTGAGCAGGGAAAGTCCCAAGTGATAAGCATTAGCAGATAAACGCTTACATCCAAAGGGAATTAGAGACACTTTTAAGACCAGCTGGAAACCATTTCATAAATGTGTGGGAAGTGTTTCCTTTTGTAATCTATATTTCATTTAAAGCCATGTGACTGCTAGTAGCAAGAAATTCGTGGTTAAAACACAGCAAATGAGCAATAATGTAATACTGTGACCAGAGGGGGGAAAAGATGTTATACTAGAAAAAACACGAAAGGCATAAATAATATATTGAGGAGGTTACTCAATGTGATCTACTAAGATACCCAGAGTTATTAACATCATTTGTTATGTATGGACCCATTTTACAAACCACCATTCTTCCTCCCTCCCCAGTGTATTCTGAATGAATGACAGAGAGCCCATGCTGTTTGTTCCTCTTGTGCTACTCTGGTTGAATCTGAGGTTTGGTAATTTTCCTAATGGAAAAAAAAATCAAATTCATAAAAAATGTTCACTGACTACCTGGCAGAGGGCCTGAGACCATATTCAGGATGTGATACAACACATTTATTTGATTGCTTTTTTTTTCAACACACAGTGGAGCTCTCCAAAATTAGTTTTGCCTCCATTCCAAACTCTGTTGGCACAGCTCTTTCCCAGGTCCTCTGATGAAGTGAAAGCCTCTACTGTTGGTGTCTTATCCAAGAAAACACATGATACTAGTGAAAAGATTCAAATGGAAACCATCTAATATGGATGTCGTGTGAGAACTTATCTGATGAAAAGGTTCAAAGCCTCAAAACTGAGTATATTCAAATCACATGATTTATTAAATCAGTTTAAAACACACTGTGAAAAGCAAAGGGGAAGAGATGGGCAAGTGAACACAAGTAGGACGGGGTGCATTGGGTGGAAGGACCACAATACCTGAGTCCTGGGAATAGGCAATGCTCATGGCTCCTGTATCTCTCTGCCATGTCAGCCTTCCCCACCAATGGTGAGATTATGAGGAGCAGAGATAAGGTGATGAGATTGCAGCAAGGGGACCCCAGGGAGAAGCTGCCCTGGGCCAGTGACACACACTTGCTCTCTCAGACAGATGCAGGGGCAAGTAGTCTTGGCCACAGCTGTAACTTCCCAGCTAGTCTGCTCAGCAGCTCTGAGTTTTATGTGCATCTCTTGGACAGAGGACATATGTGACCAGGATGGGCGTCACCAATGGGTGGCCAACTTAGGAATGACATAGCTGTCAGAAAAGGGGTGGCATTATCAGGAATTGGTCTCTCCATCCCTTCCTATCCATAAGTAAGAGTCTTTCTTTTCCCATCATATATTTCCTTTATTCCATCTTTCTGTGATTTCTCTTACAGATTACTTCTTATCTATATTTAACACGTCTTATGAATTCTGCCTGTCTCACAAGAGACATTCCTTACTCATGATCTAAACTTAACATCCTGCAAGCTTACCAGCATCTCATAAGCTGCTAGCTTAATCTCCATGTGTACTCAACATTTCCTGTGTGCTTCACCCTTCCATTCCCTTCCTTGTCTTCTGTAGCAGAACCGAATGCGCCGTAGCGTGTGGACCTTCTCTTGTGCCTGTCAACAGAACCTGCAGAGAACCTCTCATGAGGCAAATGGTCTTCAGGCTCCAAATAAGCCTCCATGTAAGAGGTTCCCTCTTATATTTTACAAATTTTGACTCCTTTCAAGAGAGTATCAATAATTATTTTAGGGGTGTTTTGAGTATTTATCTTGGAGGTTTGACCTGAAACAGGAAGGATTAATATCCTATGAAATCGCTGGGACCATGAAATGCTTCAACTCCATTTCTGGGACATTTAGTTGAGTATATGCAAAGACAACCATTTTTTCAGAAAATTTTCCTCAGAAAATTCACTACGAATCACCCGTGTAGGTAGAAAAGGAGCCTGGAAGCACCACCTTACTGCGACAAGGTATAGAATTAACAGAGCGGTATTGGGCTAAGCTAAGGCTCTGGTGATCACAGGACTCAGTAGCGCTTGCACTGGGATTCCAGAAACAGAATAATTCCATTGTTGCTTCTGTGAGACAGAGAATCAGGCAAGGCAGCTGCTGATAAGATACCTAATCATGGAAACTTTCAGCCAGGCACACAGTCTTTGGAATCAGACAGAATGGGGTTGGGCCAGACATAGTGGCTCACGCCCGTAATCCTAATACTCTGAGAGGCCAAGGCAAGAGGATCACTTGAGGTCAGGAGTTTGAGACCAGCCTGAGCAACATAGTGAGACTCCTCTCTACAAAAATTAGCTGGGCGTGGTGCCATGTGCCTGTAATCCTAGCACTTTGGGAGGCTGAGGTGGGAGGATTGGTGGAAGCCAGAAGTTTTGAGATCAGCCTGAACAAGAGCGAGACTCCCATCCCTACAAAAAATAGAAAAATTAGCTGGGCATTGTGTCTCGCACTTGTAGTTCCACCTACTCTGGAGGCTGAGGCAGGAGGATTGATTGAGCCCAGGAATTCAAGGCTGCTGTGAGCTATGATGAGGCCACTGTACTCCAACCTGGGTGACAGAGTGAGATATCTCTAAAAAAATAAAAAATTAAAAAAATTTTTTTTTTAAAGAATGGGGTTTGATTGCAGATTCCACCACTACTGTTGTGACTCTTTTTAACTCTCTAAGTCTCAGCATCCTCATTCATAAAATGCGGATAATTATGGCGCCTACCACCCAGGGCTCTGGTAAGGGTTCAAGAATATACAGCAGATGAAGCACTCTGGCTGACACACAGTAATTCTCATTCAGGGTTAATTTCCCTTTCTGTGCTTGTTTCCTTACACTGGATTCCCCCTCATGGCCAGCACTGGCTTTCTGACAGATCGTGAGCAGAAAGACCCAGAGGCTTTTAAGACTGACAGAAATAGCAAATAGGAGCTGCATGTTAATGAAGCAATTTAGTTGAGAAAATCTAGACACTGTCACCCTGCTGCCACCACTAGAAAATAGCTGAAGTCTATCCCTGGGTAAACTCCCAGGCTAGAAGGCTGTTTGTCCAGTTCATCCAGCCCAAGGTAACCTTCCTAAGACTTGAATCTCCCCAGACTGGAATTCACCAAAGGTCAGGCTGGTTAACAAATGGAACTGGAAGTTCTTCTCTATTCTACAGTCTGGGGTCCTCCTCAAGCCTCTGGGTCTTCCTCAAGAACTGGGGTTAAGATGAGGCACTGGAAATTCAATGGGCCCCCAAAATCCTTGGGGCCATCATGGAGCCCCCAGGACTAAACTAGGGAATGGATAGAGGGAGACAGAGAGAAGCTATCAAGGCTCTTGCACAGCTAAGGTTTCTGGTTCCACCACTTACACACCCCTGAGTGTCCCCAGGAGAGAGGGCACAGTACCCCACAGGTGTTGTGAATTGGGGCTTTTCTAGTAGCTCAAATTTAAAAAGAGAGGATGAGCTATACAGTCTGATAATTCCAAGATTTGAGGTAGGGAATGGGGAGCAGACAGGAAAGGCATCTAATCAACAAAGTTCTATTTACAGAATAATGAAAATAATTAACACTTAGTATGTGTTCACTGTCTGCCCAATGGTATTCTAAAGGCTTACCTCATTTAACCCTCACAATAACCACACAGGTAGTTGGTAGTCTTTTCCTCATTTAACAGTTGAGGAAATGAACAAAGAGGTTAAGTAACTTGCTGAAAGTTGCCCAGCCAGTAAGTATAATAGTAAAGACAGGATCCAAAGACAGACATGCTGGCCCTGGAGTCTATGCACTTAACCACTGGGCTAAATCTTAATGACAGCAAACATTTATTGAGCCCTCGGCTCCCAGAACTGCACTGAATATCTGTTTTTATGTGGATCATTTTATCTAACCCTCACAGTAACCCCTATGGTATCCTTATAATCCCCATTTCACAGATGAGTTTCACAGATGAAGTTTGGGTACATCGAGTGACTTGTCCAAGATTCCAGAGGTCTGCTTTGTGCAAGTGTACAAAGAGAAAAGCTACTAAGTTGAAAGAACCCCTCTGCCATCCTATATCACAAACCAAAAGTTTTAGGTTCTTCCTAATGAGCAAGACGTGAGACAGTTTTTGCAACATCTACTTCAAGGGATCTTCCTTTTTGTTTTTTATGAATATCGGGGCATATTTAAACAAAAAGGATCTATTTCAGAATACAGAGGTTTCATACTGTGCTTTTTTTTTTCTTTTTTTTACTGTTCATTAAAAATCCCATCTGTTTATGCTGCATCATACTGTGATTTTGTGTTACTTCCACCCAGGTGTGAAACACATTAGCTAATGAGGCCTGTGCTCATGTCAAAGATGGAGGAGACACACTGATTCCTTAGAGCGGTTCTACCGGCAGCACTTTTTCTCTGAGCATCCAAAATCCACCCAAGCCAACAAGTCCTGCCTGCAGTAAATGGATCTAGTTTTCTCACTGGAAAACCACAATTCTTATATTTCCATATTTTTGATGAGGTTTTTTTTTTTTTCTTTCTTTCTTTCTGCAAGTGGTCTTTGAGTGCTGACAATCGCCCCTCAGGCAGGCTCTGGCTCCTCGGTGGCTTCCTTGAGAGTGGCGGGTTGATGGCATATTGCATTTTTGGTTTGGGGTTTGAGGTAGGGGAAGTTTCAGGGAGGAAGCCTTGAAGCAGTCTGTGATGTCATCTTCAGTCACGTGCACAATTTACATTGACTCTGAAAAAAGCGAAATTTTTTAAATTCAGGGAGGTCAGCCAGGCCTGGCTGTGACGTGGGAGGCTGAGGTGAGCCCCGCTGGGAAACGTGGTTTGCAGAAGACAAAGCCATGCCTGAGTGACAACAAAGGGCAACTTTATTTTTTGAAAAGCGAAGAGGAATGTTGTTTGGGACGAGAAGGATTTTCCCCACAGGATCAGTGAACCACGTCCAGTCATCTCCAGAAGATCACTGTTGTTTCCCTTTGGTCATTCCAAACCTATGTCTGAATCACTCCGCCCCCGCCCAGCCCTGGCAACCAGCAGGACCCAGATATGCTAATGTAGCTCCTCACCTTTATGGAGACTTTTCCAGCCTTCCATGGCCTTTGGACAGACTAAAGATTAGGAGCCAGAAATCCCGTAGAAATCTGCCCCTGGAGTTCAAGAATAATAGCAGGTGCATCTACAAGATTAGCAGTGTAAAAAAGAGGAAAAAAAGAAAAAGATCAGAGTCAATAAATGGTCTCTGGGCTTTCAAATTCTTTCGCTTCCACATCCCCAGGACTTCTCCCTTCTCTCCCCTTCGTAGACCACCTTCTCTGTGCTTCCCTTCCTGAGGAAGTCCCCCTTCTATTCCTTGTCACTGTGCAGTCAAGTGACGGAGCGTTTACGTGAGGCCCTGTGGGAACTGCAGGAGTAGCTCTGACAGAGCCCCTGTCCTCAGAGGGCACGCAAACCCAGGGAGACGTGGCGAACACGAGGTAGTACTTAGGGCACAGTCAGGGCCACCACCGGTCCATTCGATGTTCTGTGAGAATCCTCTAGGTGGGCTGCTGGCATGGAGAGAGAAGAGCGTGGGCTGGACCTCCGTGCCTGCCGGACCCTGCTGGGCCAGGTGCCCTCGGGCAGAACACAAAATGCACAGCCATGGGCCAACCCTGGGAACAATAATACAAAGGTCCAGTTCAACATAATCCGCTGCACACAGGCGTGGTACAGAAACCGTGTGACTGAGTCGGAAAACGGAGACAAAAACAGTGGTTAGTTTTACGGGGAAGGCTTTGTGTGTGGAAAGGGGCTTTGGACTGGAGGGGTGAGCTCTAGATGGAGAATGTACTCAAAAACAAGAAAACTGCCTAAGCAAGGACAAGGGCTGACAAGGAATATCGATCCCTGTGCTTCTTCAGGCCCTTTCTTACCCCTTTTGCTCTCTTGCACCTTCATAATGCATTTCCTCAGGTTCCTCAACTGCACTAATCCATCTTCCCCCCACCCCAGATCCCTGACTAAAGGATGGGCAGAAATTCCATTTGCATGAGGAATCCTGTTCTTATTTTGTCAGTGCTAAACCTCCTCTGCGATAAATAAATCACACCAGTCTCCATAGTTACTAACCTCAATCACGCCATGAGCTTCAGACACACAGTAAAAAAATAAAGATATTTGAGGCTACACAAGCATCAGACTTTGTGAGCCTCTGAGGTGACTTAGTCTTAGCCCTCAATCCAGGCAGCTCAGTTCCCCAAACCTGATTTTTCATGATTATTCTGTTATTCTTGTCTGTCCATGTAACTGGTATTAAGGAATATGGCTGAAGTGTCAGACACATCAACACCAATGTACCGTGATCCCTGGATAAACAGAAATAAGACTGATACAAATATATCACTGAATCATTTGTCTGCCACTAGCCTGAATAACATTTTTTCAAATGAAATTTCGTTTTCAGATCTCAGCTCTAGTTAGCAAACAAATGAAAACATAGCAGGTTGCCAGTATATTTACATGTTTCCTTCCCAGCACAATGCAAAGAAAGTAACAGTTATAGAAACAAAGAAGGTTGTCCAACATCTTTTTCCCTACAGGAATCTTTTCTACAATATCCCTGAAGGTCCATTGTCTAATTTCCACTGGAAGAGTACCATTGACAGAGTTTACAACTTTGCGGGGGCTACGCCTTCCATTGTTGGAAAGCTCTTACCAGTTTTTTAAAAAATCTTTTTGATATTGAATTTACTGCTTTTTGCCTCATTGGCACACATTGGCCCTAGGTTGGCCTTCCACATGAGCATGGAATGTCTTGTGTAATTGGAAGAACACTAAACACAGTCAGGAGGTCTATATACTAGTCCCAGCATCTCTGTTTAACGGCCATGCTACTTTCAGCAAAGTGAAGGTCACGTCTTTGAGCTTCAGTTTCCTCATTTACAAAGTGAGAGCAATGTCTACCTGGTCTACCCCGCAAGGTCAACATAAGAATCAAATTAAACATTAAAAATAAAGGCGCTCCAAAAGTGTGAGGTGCTATATAAGGTAAAGTGTTAGCATTATTCACATGTAAATACTCCAAATATTTGAAGACAGCTGGTATTATTACCTTGGTCTTCCCTGGCATGACAGTTTCTAGATTTCTTTTCCAGGTCAATTATCCTCTAGAAGCTTCCCACTTGTCATTGAGCTTGGTGCTCAGAGTAATACCCCAGAGATGGTAAAACCAACAAAGGAAAAAGGAGTGATTTCTCTCCCTGGCCCGCACCCAGGCTGAACTCGGTATAGCACTTCTATTACTGCTGCCTTGGATTGCATTGGTGTGTCTAACAGCCGTTTCAGACTGTTGCATGTGTTAAGTTGAGGTCAGTTAACACCCCTCCCTCCCTCCCTCCCTTCCTTCCTTCCTTCCCTCCTTCCTTTCTTCCGTTCTTTTAATAGACCTCATTTTTATAGCTGTTTTAGGTTCACAGCAAAATTGAATACAAGGTACAGAGATTTCCCATTTACCCCCTGCCTCCATACAAGCATAGCCTCTAAGTCTTTTTCACAGGAACTGCTATCAAACCAGGCCTACCCTTTCCTGAACTCACTTAATATTAAGGTTAACATCATTGAGCACTTTTACATTTATGTCCATTGAATTTCATCTTATTTCTATCAGCTCACTGTCAAGGAGTAGAGAGCTAGCCCCCTATTCTTCAGCTACCTCCACTGACCTTTGTCTGTGGAATGGGGGTTTCTGCAGTGCGTGTGGCAGGAAGACTTCTGAGAAGTCCCAAAATGCTCGGTAAACAAAAACACTTGGAGAAAGATCTATGCATTGCAGAAGGAAATCTCCCTAACGAAAGTCTCATAACTAACATTCCTGTGGTGAGAAAGGATTGTTTTAATAAGATTTTATTATTGAGATGATTGATCTAGTAAAGTATTTTTAGCATTAATAGATATTTTCATTTCTAGAGAGTTGCAAACATAATGCAGTTCCAAAGTTTGAAAACATTTTTCTATGTTCTGTGCGTTTATCATGGATTTTTTTTAAATTAAAACACTTTTTCAATAAAACAACACCTACAGATTCACATTATACATCACGTGAAACAGGAGTGATGAGACTTTCTCCAAAGGAAAAGCCAATTACTGAGTCTGAAAACATGGATAAAGAGTGCTGAAGGGACATGAAAAAGGGGCTCCTTTATTTTTGACCTCTCCCCAGGAAGTTAGAGGTGGCCAAGCAGGTGAGACATGTGCCCCTCACCCCCAACAGGCAAGGATTAGCCAGGAATACTTAGGTTACAAGTGACACAAATCCATTGCTGACTGGCTTACACAGAAAGAGAATTTATTAATTTACATGGTAATTGAAACATCCAGAAGTTAGTTTCAGCAATTCCACTTCTATGTGTATCCCCATCTTCATGCATGAAGATGTCAATGGCAACATTTATGGTAGCAGGGAGCCTGGGTCAGCCTAGAAGCCCCAGCCACAGTCAGGCCAATGAGTTATATGTAGTAACATGGTGAGAACTTCAAAACACAGTATTGGGTTAAAAACATAAAAAAAGAGAACTCTTAGTGAATCCATGATACAATGCTATTTATTGATATTAAAAATACACACATACACAGAATGATACCAATATATGTTCTTGGATATGTATGTACCTTTGAAAAATATGTAAACACATTTAAGTAGGTGCCTACAGTGGGAGACAAATGAGATAGGGGATGGGGGATGGAGGGGAACAATAATTTTTTATTGTTTGAGAGGTGCCTTTGGCACACCAATAGTGACATATGCCAAAAACTGAGGAGTATGATGAACTCAACTCTGTGTACTGATGGTCCAAGAAAAACAAAACAAAAAAAAGATTCATGGTCTTGTTTTGTTTTTCATCAATGTAATCATGAATTGAGTGGTCTCTGTCTTTCAACTCATTTCTCTCTGGATTGGCTTCATTCTCCAGCAAGCTCTCTCCACATGGAGGGAGGGAAAGGTAATCCTGAAAGCAACAGGTGCATGTGGTGTTAACTGTTCATGATCTCAGGAAGAGAAAAACTTTCAATGTTTCTACCCCTCTCTGGACAAAGGACTCTGCTTGTTCCTGATTGATTCATGTGTCCACCTCTAGATCCATCACTGTCACCTGGCAACAGGTTATTATAATTGGTCCGCTGCTCATGCAACTGCTTTTGAAACAGGGGAGACAAGGCCCTTGGATTGGCAGCCCCACTGGTAGATGCCACCTCCCACTAGAGCAAAGCACCTCTAGCACAGTCCAAAGAAGCACCAAGCTGTCCAAATTCAGAGATAAATTTACTCTGACAAAAACTTGTTCATTAATCAGGCTGGACTCTGTAGGGCGCAATCAGGAAATAGCTTTATTTTACTTTTCTCCCATTCTTGTGCTTCAAACCTGTTCTGTCCAATCTCCCTTTTCTGACCCCAGGCAATATCTTGAGCAAACTGCACAACTTTTCCAGTGCTTTTCACTTTTGTAATAGTTTTATTCAAAGGTATTATACGGTCCAATTTTCTTTAATATTGAAACTTCACTCTTTCCTCTTCTTTGAATCTTCCTCCCCTACATTTTAGGTTAGGTCTTACCAAGTCCCAGGAGCCTGCAATAGGGAAGTGGGGCACAGTCATTATTCCAGCCACACTCCAATCACTCTGTCATTTGTTGTTCCTCCCCAGTTGAGGGATAAAGGAGAAAGGAGAAGTAAAAAGTTCCTCATTATTTTGCTGGGACTGTTTTTTATTTGGCCATTGGTTTGCTCTATGGGACAGATGTTCTTCAAATGCCAATTGACTCTCTCTTGTAGAAAGCCTATATGAGTTCATTAGAAAAACTCTCAACCCCACTGGGGATTTCCAGCACTTTCCTGTTCCCGTAGGTGGATGATATACTCTCTCCTACTGACCACTAATAGTTTCGCTTAGCTCTTGTTCAAACAACAATCCCCCATACAAATAGTGTTCTTGGGCAGAGTCTTTTCAAGGTGGCTCTATCTCCCAAGGTGTCTGCTATAGTCTTCAGGAAACACAATGCTTACCCTGCTTACTATGGAATTCCAGCTTACTCCTACTGCAATCTCCTCTCTTCTCTTTGCTCTGAGGGGCAGCTCCAGCCAAGCTCATGTCTAGGTGAGTAGCAGACTCCATACTCTGCACTCACAACTGCAGGGAACAAAGGCCAAATGCTCCCAAGATAGCAGCATTCTTCATAAGAGTCCGCAACTGGAAACAACCCAAATATCCATCGATAGATGAATGAATAAATGAAATGTAGCATATCAGCCATATGCATACTATAATAATAAATGCTACAACATGGATGAACCTTGAAAACATTATTCTAAATGAAAGAAGTCAGACAAAAAGCCACATATTGCATGATTCCATTCAAATGAAATATCCAGAATAGACAAATCCATAGAGGCAGAAAGCAGATTAGTGACTGCCAGGGGCTGGGAAAAGGAGAGATGAGGAGTGAATGCTAATGAGTACAGGATTTCTTTTGGGGGTGATAAAAATGTTCTGAAATTAAATAGTGGTGATGGTTGTATAACTCTGTGAATACACTGAATTTTAATATGCTGAATTATATATATAAACCACTGAATTATATACTTTAAAAGGTAAATTTGATGATATATGAATTATATCTCAATGAAGCTGTTATTTTCAAAAAAAAACATTCTCCCAAGGAGTTTCTTGTTGGAGGTGGCTGAGGGAGCCACAGGTTGTAGAAACAGTTTGGGCACCTCTTAGCAGGCCCTGATGTTAGCCTGGCCCCTCTCAACAGCAGGTGGGGGTGCTGGTGCCCTGTGCTCTTCTGTGGAGTCTCGACCTGTGACCACAGGAAATTTCTACCCGACGATTTTACATTTGGTTCTTTCTTCAGGCTTTAGAAGCAACTAAGATGCTTATGGTATCCTCACCAACCTTCATAAGGAAAATTCACTTTTCAAAATTTTTAGCAGAGGTAGGAATCTCACCCATACAGAAACTATCAGTGTCTTTCAAAAACCAGAGACACTCTACTGCTTTGTGATCTCAGAAATAAAGGAAGGACATTCACTAAATAACATTATTGAAGATACTACTTGAAGCCCTGGTAGCTTAACCTCATACAGAGAGGTTGTTTCATATTTTGTTCACCATGTAGTAGCATCATGCAAATGTTTCTACTGTTGATAACTATAATAATTGTTACAGTTTTAGGAGGAATATGGTTTATTCACCTACAGTTTTATCAAGGGCCTACTATTACTGGGTACTCAGGTGACAAGGGTGAATATCATAGGCAGGCTCCTTACCCACAGTTGGGAAGTACTGTCTTCCAATGGTTCTGTCATGCTACTATCAGTGATTACCAGTGTTCAAGATATGATGGCTCTAGCAGATACCATGAGCAGCATTATGTAATCAATAGAAGCAGCTTAACTATTAAAAATATAATACATAGGCACACACACATTCACACACACCATGGTATGAGCACTAGAATTAAAACCCTTCAAGGTTATGCATTGCAACAAATACTCTTGTAGTCATACCCATTTTTTATTATTAGTACCATAATATTGTACTCAAACTCCTGGCCTCAAGTGATCCTCCTGCTTCAGCCTCCTAAGTAGCTGAAACTACAGGCACACTCCACCACATCAGGCCCTTTTTTTAAAGACAGTGTCTCACTCTGTAATCCAGGATGGAGTACAATGGTGTCATCATAGCTCACTACAACCTCAAATTCCTGGGCTTAAGTGATCCTCCCACCTCAGCCTCCCGAGTTGTTGGAACTACAGGTGCACTCCACCACACCTTGCTAATTTTTATATTTTTTATAGAGATGGGGTCACTCTTGCTCAGGCTGGTCTCAAACTCCTGGCCTCAAGCACTCCTCCTGCCTCCGCCTCCCAGAGTGCTAGGATTACATGCTCGTGTCACCATGCGGGGCCCCATAACATTGTAACCAACACAAAAAAGGAAGAAAAAGTCTCCCCCTTCCCAAGACTCTCAAGCAACGATTAATAAGTCCATCGTTTTTTCAAAGAGCATCGCAATTTTGCATTTATAGAGTAGTTATAATCTGAGAGTTTTGATGGCTTTTTTTGATAATTCTAATGGTTATCACATTTCTATTAATTGATAAACAGAGAATCTTCAAAATTGATGTCCAGTTTGTTTCTCCTCTAAAGAGATACCTTTCTCTATCTCTAAAGAGAGATACTTTTCCAACTTTCTTCCATCCTCTAATTTCTTCAAATTTGCATTGAACTGAACCAAAAGCTAACCCAGCTGGGATTTGCCATCTACCTCGCAAGAATATCCATTACATCTTTCAGGAACAAATCATCTCTTGCCACAAGCTCAATTCCCTGGTTCTCCCAGCCCAGCAACACCCCTCACTTTGAGATCGCTTGGCCTCAACTCTTGGGGCCAAAGGAGTCCCTGATGCATATGTGGGCGTGTGTGTGCACGGGGGTGTGTGTGTGTGTGTATGTGTATGCATTCATATTCCTCACCTGTCAGAGGTTGAGTAGGGAAGGTAAATATGAATGTACCTGCTTAAACAAACATCATACGGACTTAGGACTGGAAAAAAGCCTAAATCTAAATCTTTCATTTTTCAGATGAAGAAATAAGCCTGGAGAGATTAAGTATTAATAATTTTCCCAGAGGCACAGTTAGTAATCAAAAATGCCAGAGCTGCCAGCAGCTCCAGCATCTTCTGGCGCCCCTCCGATGCACTTGATCCTCCGACAGTCTTTCTCTGCACCATTATTTCCTCATCTGTAGTGCAGGAATAATAATGGTTCTTCCTACCTCACAGGACTGTCGTGAGAATTAATGAGATACCATATGTGAATGTGCTTTAAAACGTTTGCAAATGTCAGAGGCTATTTAAAATGAAAATTATTTCAATCAAGAAAATAAATGCGTACCATAAAAAATAGATAATAATATAATTCACAAATGAGAAATACTCTGAAGATGACTTCTAGCACTTATAATTAAGTTTTCAATTAAATTTAAGTACCAAACAGAACGGAAGGGAAAATAAGATTGTCTTCTGTGCATGGGGCTAAAAGAAATCAGCATGGGCCTAATGGAAATTAGGCAGCTACATGGGGCCTAATGAAAATTAGGTTATGTCACTAAAAGCAGGGGATTATACTCTGCCCTTTATTTCACTTCCACTATTGACTCACTTTCATGACACCCTCGTCAGTAATGGAGCTTTGAGGTTATTATTGTAATGGAGCTTATTAGATCTTCTTATCCAAGAAGAAAGCGACCATGTTCAACAGAAGAGAGTCCAAGGAAAGAGAAATTCTTTGGGCTGGCATTTAAACTATATTCAAGTTTGGAAAACTCCGAGAAGCAAAAAAAAAAAAGGAATGGAGGGTAGCAGAGGGGAAACCCAGGACTTCCTGCAAGGTTTAATCCACATCCAGATACTAAGAATGAAAAAGTATGTAGAAGAACTGCAGTTAAGGCAGGCACAGTGGCTCATGCCTGTAGTCCCAGACTCTCAGGAAAGTGAGGCAGGAAGATCCCTTGAGCCCAAGAGTTCTGTTGCCCAGGCAAGTTCAAGTTGCTGGACTCGAAGTAAGACACACCTTCCCCCATATCTCTAAAAAAGTTTTTCTTTTAAGAAAAAAGAAAACTGAATTTTTAAAGCCAGAACCACAATATTATGGTTTCATTATAGTAATTTGGCAGCAGTGGGTGGGATAACATGCATGACCGGTACTGAGGAAGACAAATTATTCAATAGTAAAGAAATGCCCTTAACTTGGGCATCAAGAAGGGAAAGTACTCACATAGAAAACTTTCTGTACAACAACCCCCTCCAAAGTACACATATGCCCATCCATGCACAGTTACTTATTACGAGCTACTTCCTAATATACCCCCAAATTCCCTTGAACTGGTCAACTAAACAAGGTCACTTCATGAGCAACACACAGAACGTCTGACTGACTCAGCCCTTCTTCCTGGCCACCACCTTTCTGTCAGTAGGGAAGATTAAGTGGTGGCAGAACAAGTCACAAGTAAAATAAGACCAGAGATTAAACAACTGCCCTGAGGGCCAGACAGCTGCTTGGAAGGCAGTGGATTAGAAGACACCAGCCAGGTGAGCAGGGCATAGTGTCAGGAGTGTGAAATGCTAGGCAGGTGGGTGGCTGAATGGGTGGCAGGAGCACAGCAATAGGGAATCCTGGAGCAAGTAACTTTCAGAAATCCAGGCAGCAAGAGGGTCTGGTGGCTGGGAGCGGGAACCCTGCCTGGAGAATGAAGCTCAAGGGCAGACTGGCAAGATCCAGGCAGAACCTCTGCTCCAGAAGAACTGAGGGCTTGACCAGAAATTAAGGCAGCAGAAACTAAGGATGCAGGAAAAGAAGACAAAAACCCATTTCCTACAATAAAGATACAAGGTCAAAGTCTGATCCAAGGAACAAGACAAAGGGCTCATTACTAGAAACGAGGCACAAGATCAGGACAGGCTGGCCTGCGCTAATGCTGCACTGATGCTAAACAGCCCAACTCAGCCTGACTTGTTTTCTTTGTGCTATTCTCCTGAGTTGGAAGAGATCCCCAAACCTGGGGCAGAGCTGAATGAAAGCAAAATCTTTATCTTGCTAATTGGACAAGGTGCTCCTATAGTACCCTGTGTATGTCTCTATTGCTGCAATTATTTACTTAACAAATACTTATACAGCACTCACTATGTTTCAGGCATTCTCCTACATATTCATAAATATTAAGTCCTGCAACAACCCTATAAAGTAAGTACAAGGATGATCCCCATTTTACAAGTAAGGAAACTTGGCATAGAGAAGTTAAGCAACTTGTCCAAGGTCACATAGCTAGTAAGTGGCAGAATAAGAATTTGAACCTAAGCACTCAGGCTCAAAGTCCATGTTTCTTTGTGATGATCCATCTGTGCTTCTCTTCCCACTAGAGTCCAAGATATGGTCCTTGCTATCAAGACCTTCAGTCATCTTTATATCCCCAGTGCCTAGTGCAATGCCTAGTACATAGTGGCCCTTAATAAATGCCTGATGGATGAATCAATAAACAAATGTGTACCCTGCATGTTAAATACATACACAGGAGGAACTGCAGGGTCCTTAACAGAGGGAGCAACAAGAGGATCCTGGATTCAGTTGGTGTAATCTGCAAGACTGTGGTTCAGACAGCAGCCAGCACCCAAGACAGGGAGTGGCCAGTGGAGCTGCACGGGGGAGGTACTAGGGATATGGCTCATTACAGGAGCTGTGGATCAGGAGCTTAAAAAAGTAGCTGAGGTCAGAGGAGGTTGGAGTGCAGGAAATGGTTGTACAATGATCTGCTACTTGTAAATGCCCCACCTCCCACTTGCTGTGGTATTTTGATGTTTTGCCCCACACCCGAGAGAATATATGGATTTTGCCAACCACAATGTGTGTGCAGAAATGACTATTGCCATAGATCATTGTCAGTAGTCTTATACGATTGGCATACAACCACCTCACCTCTGGATTGAGCCAGCTATAATAAACACAGCTTGAATTCAACCATCAAAAGGACAGAATGATATTAAATATAAAACTGATCTGCCTAAAAGCCAGAAAGGTCACCCCTAAGAAAAGTCTTCATAAATGTTTGAACATTTAATGGGCCCTCTTTTGCTTTTGTGCATGGATACACCTAAGAGTTAGGGTGGACAAATGACACATCTGCACATTTCTCACTCTCTTACAAATCCCTCTCCAACCAGAAGCATCAATGGACAATGAGTCAGTAGTCAGTTAGCATAACCTGTAATTTCAAGAGAAGGAGAAAATAAAAGTAGCTAATGTTTATTGAGCACTTACTTGGTGCTGGGTGTTATTCTAAATGCCTCACATATATAAACTTATTGAAATCTCACACAACACCCATTTGACAGAGGAAAAGAAAGAGGCATAGATAACTTAGTCAATTTGTCCAAGATCATTTGCCAATAATGGACAGAGGTAAAGTTCAAACTCAAGGCAAATCATCTACTCTCAGTACAGCAAGTATTGGAATGACAAGAATATAAAACTGGCTTCCAGCAGCCATGTTCAACTCACCTTCAGATACCCATTTGGAGCCCACAGACTGTATATATGCTCCAGACTGTGCTAACTCACCCAGAATGCTTATCCTCTTACTTTAATAAATGTAAAGCAGTGTAAGAATCTCAAAGGGCTTCCATAACACACATTATAGTCTCAGGATAGAGCCTTCTCTAATCAGAGGTGGTGCAAAAACAGATCTAAGGAATATTCTCTCCAAGGTATGACAATGAACTCTGCTTCATACTAGTGGTCAGCTCAATCTATTTAAAGTGACTGTTTTTTGTTTTTTGTTTTTTTAAAGCCACTGCTACTATCCCTACTGCTTTCCAACACACTTTCTTCAGGCCAAAGTTATTCTAATGAGAGGATGCCTCAGCAGAACAAGGAAGCCTTTGGCACTGAATTTCCACCTTGGCAAGAAACCAGAGTAAAAAACCATGGGCCCTCCTCAGCCCATGCGGACCAAGCCCATCCAAAGCAAACAGTTCCCATAACTGTTGACGGTAGAACAAGCTTCTTCCTTTAAACAGGACGACTGTGGAAAATCACCTAGCCAGACATTGCTTGTTATTTTAACACTTCTGAAATTGAGGGAGGAGGCCATCCTAGCCAAAAGATCCAGCCCTATTCAAGTGAGAAATGCACAAGTTGGGAAGCGCATCAAATGTCCGATCAGAAGCTGTAAAGATTTCACTGTTTCTCTAAAAGCACGTTTTTATATAATTACTTAAACAGTGACTATGTTTCATACCTCCACCTAAACAGTACCTCCTGGCCCAGCTTTGAAATTCTTCCTGGTTTTCTGTGACACTGTCCAGAGGAATTTTGTGATTTGCCTGTGTTCCTCTGGTCTGATATTGGCAAGACCATGGAAAGACGTTGGTGAGTTGCCTCCCAGTCATCGGCTTCCGCTGCTGGATCATTCTAGCTTTCTAGTTATAAATAAGGACGATTAGGCCGGGCGCGGTGGCTCACGCCTGTAATCCTAGCACTCTGGGAGGCCGAGGCGGGCGGATTGCTCAAGGTCAGGAGTTCAAAACCAGCCTGAGTGAGACCTCGTCTCTACTATAAAAATAGAAAGAAATTAATTGGCCAACTAATATATATATAAAAAAAAAAATTAGCCGGGCATGGTGGCACATGCCTGTAGTCCCAGCTACTCGGGAGGCTGAGGCAGCAGGATTGCTCGAGCCCAGGAGTTTGAGGTTGCTGTGAGCTAGGCTGACGCCACGGCACTCACTCTAGCCTGGGCAACAAAGCGAGACTCTGTCTCAAAAAAAAAAAAAATAAATAAATAAATAAATAAATAAGGACGATTATATTATTACTGAAATACTCTGAGACAACCAATAATGTATGCTAAATTATTGAAGAAATTATTTGCAAGTATGCACAGGCCCAAGGACGAAATTTGGTGAGCCAAATCAAGGCATCTGGATGATAAGCAGGCTAGTTGATAGTTTTCTAAACCAAGGTCAGTGTAAGAACTATGGCGCGTAGGCCAGTATATGAGTGATTTGAATGAAGCTACATGGATTTGAACTGTTCTTTTTCTTCCAGTTTCTCAGCTGTCAGGCTTCCCTGATACAAGCTTCATTTAGCCTTTACTACTTTAAATTCTGAAATGACTAGGCCAATCAAAATAATAGATGGTATTAAATATATTGGGAATAGCAAAACAATGTTCAATTCTTATTGGTAATGGAACTTATTCTAGAAATGGAAAAGAAAAAGAAAAATCACCCACTTAAATCTCCATGTTGCAACACTATTAAAAGGAGGTAGGAGGGAGGCAGCCTGGCGCAGCAATCTTTAACAGGACCTTACTTAACTTAAAATAAAGTTAGGTATTCATTCAGATGACTTACAGGGGCTAATTCATGATTATCTAAGATCTGACAACTAGTGATCCAGGAAAAAGGAATGGTCATGTGAACCCTGGCTTTACCCTTGCATGTGTGCGGCTAACAAGGAGAAGTGGGCATCATCTGCCTCTCTTTACCCTGAAGTGAATGGGTGACAGTGGACATCAGCTCTGCTGTCAGACTGGCAAATGTGCTGGCATGTGCCCGTGGCAGCTGCACGTGCCTCCAGAAAACTCTCCCTCTCTCCACAGATCAGCTTTTGTATTCCTAATCCTGGGAATCAGGGTGGCGTGTATGGAACTACAACCTCTGCTCTATCAGTCTGGGAAATAAACAGCACCAATTCCAGACCCAGAGCTAACCATCTGTTTATAATTCCAAAAAGCCCTAAAAATGCAAATATGTACACCTTTGTATACATCTTTCACATGAGTATAGCGTAAACTGTTAAAAAATATCTGAGATGCTGCTTCTATTCTTTTTTAAAGTAGGGAAGATAAATTGTAAAGAGCCTTGGCTATGTTTTAAAAAGAGAATTTTTAGTTTTAAACAGAGGTAAAACATGAAAAACTATTTTATAATTAATGCTAGATTATTTGCAATTGTAAACAGAATTTGGAGGCATGTGCAATGAGTAGCTAATACTCTAAGAAAACTATTATTGGTATGTTTTTATTTTGTTTTATTACATGTGCCATACTGGTCTCCATTCACTATCATTTCATACTCTCATTTGCAGAGCACTATCATAATCATTCTATTAATCACATGATTATTACAAGTCCTCAATAATGAATATGATTCCTGTAGGCAATGTTGAACAGTGATTGCAATCTTTTAGTAATTTCATAGATGTATAGACCCCAGCTTTCTCTCTTAGGCTACATTGAATATATCTACCACATCAAACCAGAACCACAAATTTCAGATTGAGTCAGTTGTGTTTGTTTTCTGTTTATTTATAAACTCTGCCTCTTCCCAGAAAGGATTTGAGGCTGCTGTTACAGTCAGTTAGTCACCCCAGTCCTTCTGAGTCCAACAGTTGGTAGAAACCAGTATTTCTTGTTCCTTACTGCCTGTGGAACCTTACAAGTGCTGATTCGCAGTAGTCAGGGATCTGTGCAGACTGGCTCAGATAATCCCCAGTAGAACTAGTTATTCTAGCTTGCTTCATCACCCAGGAGTGGTGCCAGCCAATGTGTTGAACTCCATAGAGGTTATGTCTTTCTTATCAGCATAGAATATGCAATAACTTTCACCACTACCTCTAACTCTACCAGGAAAAAAATACACCCAACTTCAGAGCAGTTTCTCAAAGACATCGTGTCCTAGGCTCTGACTGTCAAATGTCAACACAATCAACATAATCACAGTCCTGCCAACTCACAGAATACACATCTGCGTTCTGTCATCAGTGTACTTTCTTCTCATACAGACAGCTCTCCAAATCTAGCCTTCCCATTCATGTATTTCTACTGCTCATTAGGAGCCAGAGATTTTTCCAGGAAATTCCCTGCTAAGCGTTGGATGGGTGATCAAAGTTTTGGTGACCCAGAGACACAATGCTCCTTCTGGGCTATGAACTTGTCACCCTTCATTTAACTCTGGACAATCCTTATATAAGAGCTTTCAGAGAGAAGGAAAAAGATCTGATTCCACAGAAACTGGGGTTGATGACCCAAGTGGCAATTTTCTCCCTTGATAAGAATTAAATCAACACACTAGTTGAAACATGAGCAGTCCTGGCATATTTTGATTTTTTTGAAAATGCACCATTGCTATCAAGAATACGATAGAAAAGATTTTTTTATTTTTAATTATTATGGTACATAATAGTTGTATATACTTATAGGATACATGTGATGTTTTGATACAGGCATACAATGTGAATTAATCAAATCAGGGTAATTGGGCTATCCATCACCTTAGCCATTTATCATTTCTTTGTGTTAGGAACATTCCAATTCCACTATTTTCAAAGTATACCCTAACTTACTGTTGATTATAGTCACATTGTTGTGCTATCAGATATTGTCCATTCTATCTATGTAATTACATCTTTGTGCCCACTAACCATCCCTGCTTTATACCCACTCCCCACTTCCCTTCCCAGACTCTGGTAACCATCATTCTCTGTTTCCATGAAATTAATTGTTTTTAATATTTAGCTCCCACATATGAATAAGAACATGCAAGATTTGTCTTTTTGTGCTTGGCTTATTTCACTTAATATAATGTTCTCTAGTTCCATCCATGTTGTTGCAAATAGCAGGATTTTATTCTTTTTATGGCTATATAATATTCCATTGTGTATATATACCACAATTTCTTTATCAGTTCATCCATTGATGGACACTTAGATTGATTCCAAATCTTGGCTATTGTAAATAGTGCTGCAATAAACATGGAAGTACAGATATCTTTTTGATACACTAAGTTCTCTTCTTTTGGATGTACCTAGCATAGGGATTGCTGAAGCATATAGTAGTTCTATTTTTAGTATTTTGAGGAACCTCCATACTATTCTCCATAGTGGTTATACTAATTTACGTTCCTACCAATAGCATACAAGGCTTCCCCTTAAAGATATCTGGATTCATTTCTAAATGTCCTCTTGGTTTCAAATTAAAAGCTGTTCTTCACATCTTCTCTTTGGGCCTATTGTGAAGTCTTCTTGGTGCAGAATAATCAAAGCACAGTTCCCCAACCATTTACTGAGGCCCAGCAGTGGCTCAAACTCAAAACTGTGACTGAGAGCTCTCCAACCCTCCTCAACCTGCCTTCCTTCCTGAGGTTCGCCAAGATTCCTAAGGGCTGCAGTGGCAGCCTACTCCCCATACCGTTCAGGAATTTCACTGTCAGTCTCTCTCCCTTTCTTCCTTCTTTCAGTCACTAACTGCCAGCAAACTCTTCTCCAATGCCAGGGTGGTTTAGGTCTTTCAGGAAAACTTTGCCTCTCAAAAGAAAATTATGTCCTCTTCTTCTGTCAGAAAGTTCTTCACTAAAGCAACTCCACATACCCAGATCTAGCACAATATCTAGCATACAGTGGTATCTATAAATGTTAAGGAATAGATGAATGAAAGAATTCAGGGGTGAATGAGTCTCCTCCTCTTCAACTTCCCCTTGTTATCTCCAGTCCTCTTCCTTAACTCTAAATAACTCTCACTATTTATCCCCCAGGTAAGGGCTTTTATAGAAGAGTTGTCCAATTGAAAGGGGGAAGACCCTCTAGGATTAAGATAAAGTCAAACTGCCTCCTTCTAACCCCTTACATGTTGGGACATTCCACTTTCAGTATTAATTTCAATAAATAAAAATAATTATCTAATTTTATCTCAATGCTGTTTCCATTGTTTATTGTTTTACGTAGAGTATCATTGAGGGTGTTTTATTCTCAGAGATGTCAGGGATTATATCTGACTACCCAATTAGCACATAGGTTTTAAAAAAACAATGATATCGAAATATTGTGTATCTACATAATCTTCAATTTAACCAGGGGAAAAAACTAGCCTTAAAAAAAGAAGATAACATTGACAATGGTACTGGAAAGAGCCAATAAACAAATCATATATTCTCTCTACCTATTTATTCCCATCTAAAAGATTTCTGTTTATCCCCATAGGACTGATTTGTGGTCAGAGGAGAGCATATATGCAAATGTTTTAAGAGTAGACAGTGATATAGAAATAAAAGATATTGTTGTTGCAATTTTCTTGTCATTTCCATAATCATCAGCTGGTGAATTCTACTGAAAGCAAAAGGGAGGTTTGCCATGTTGTTTTGTAACCATAACCCCATTGTTTCCTCTGCCACCACTCAAAAACACCGTTTTAAAAAAGCTTGGGGTCCAAAGAGAAGCACACAAGTCAGGAGGAGAAATCAGTACTCAAGACAGAGAAAAATCAATGACTAAAGTAGTTTCACATGCTAAGCCCTTTGAAGTGGAATCTTCTCTGCTATTTTCCATGACCTACTCCAGACATCGAATCTGGAGTATTAACAAGTGTGAATAACAAGTGTGAAGACCAGCCACTCCATTATCTCAAAGAAGGGTTTACATCAGCATGTGTGAGAAAGACTCAGATAACCTCCCCAAGTGGTGGTATGTTTTAATGCTTAATCCATTGTAAAATAATCCCTCTGCTACTGCATTATTTCCATGTCCTTAAAGGACAGAGTAGTTGTCCTAATAAGAAAAATTGTGATCTTTGTGTCATTTGTTTTGTATACTTCAGCAAATTCTTAATAATTAATCTGGCCTTTGCCCCTACCAATCTACTGAAGCTGCTCTCTTATCGACCACCTTCTAATAACTAAATCCCATTTTCTTCTGTCTTCATCCTCCTTGAGCCTTCACTTATAGTCTTCGGTTTGCTCAACTTCTTCCTAAAATTTTTTCTTAAATTCCATCACACTGCACTCTCCAGTTTCTTCTACTATTCAGACCATTCCTTCAGAATCTTAATTTCATTTTCTCTTCTTTCTCCTGTGCCCTAAAATTAGGTTTTCCCTCAAGGTTCCCTGTAATATTTTTTTTTCTCTCTCTCTATGTAGTTTTTCTTGATGATCTCACCCCCTCCACAACTTCTATTATCCCTGCACGTCCATCCACATTCCTAGTCTCAAATTCTACCTCTAGGACACCATGATTACTATGTTCCATTGATTTCTCAAACTCAACACATTCCCAGGCAAACCTACCCTTCCTCCCAACTTCCATATACACACAGATGGGGCCACCATCTTCCCAGCTCTCAGACTTTTGAAGACACATACCTATTTCCTCCATTTAACACTTCCTGGCCATTCTTCTGCTCTAAACCACCATGGTGTATTGCTTGTAAGCTCACTTGTGGCATGTAACATACCTTTCCTTGTAATTTAGTCAGTTGTGCATTATCTCATGTTCCCTGCTAGATATAAAGCTCCTTGAGAAAAAGACTGTTCTTTATTCAATTTTGTCCACCCTGTAGAGTCTATGACAGAGTCTGGCACATAATAAGTACATTTAGTTGACAAGGTAAAAGTGAGTGTTCTTTGATATATTTTATTCACATTTTCCACTGTCCTTTGTCATCTACAGTCAACACTGAGCTAAAATTATACTTAATCTCAATATTCTGAGGAAAACCACTGAGGAGACATTCTAAGTAATACCATAACACACAGTTCTCATGGTACTGAATTTATTCTGTGTGTGTGGCCCACATTTAAAGTCATTGGTACCACATGAAAAAAAATCTATATTTGGAAGGGACACTTGAATTGTGTGGGGAACCAAATTTGTGTCTCGCGTAAACACTATTCCCTGGGTTTGCTTTTGCAATAGTGGAATCCCTTCGCTGGTTGCCTGTAATTTGATGTCCTGTTATTACTCCCACACTTGGTTATGAGAGCTGTGTATTGTTAAAAGCTACATTCAAAGCGTTGCGACTTTAATTCAGGGAAAGCCCACACCTTCTAGGTGAATCAGCATCGTGGCTGTGCCCACACTGCTGCGTTTGCAGATTCCTTCACTCATTCTGGGTTTGGCGTCGCTTGTAGTTAAAGCACAGATCGCAACTTCTAGATGTAGGGGTTGCTTTTTATTTTGTTTGGTAACAGAACCAGCACCATGATGGAAGGCGACGTGGTCAAGCTTTCTGACTTCCTGGTCTGCATTCCAGTCCCAAATGCCTGGCTTTAAATTCGCACTGGGAAGAGAGCAAGTGTTGGGTTTATTGTAGCCTGGGGAACTGAAAAGAAGCTTGCACCAACCTGTGCTTTGCCACAGCAAGGTTTAAGAAAATTTGAACAAATCATTCCATTGGTCTACTCTTACCGAAAGGGCTATAAACAGGTAAATGAATAGAGCCCTACCTTTGCCCTAAGGATTTTTCCAGACTTAACATTTTATGGGGAAAAAAGAAATAGGTTATCAATGCTTGAGGCATTTTCAAGAGCACTTCACCCAACTCACCGTTTTTTTTTAATGTCTGGCTAGTGGACAATATAAAGCTAACGCATGTATACCAACACCATTCATCTGTGAAAAGTTAATTTACAAAGTCAATCAGGAATGCTGCAACCACAGAATTAAAGATGCATTTATTTATAAGTCAAGTTTGGTTCACATTTAATGGTTGACAACATCTCAAGCTAAGGTTTGGACATTTGCCAATTGTTTTACATTAGCTGAGCATAGATCTCACCCTGAAATAGTGCTGCCAGATTGCTTTTAATAAAACGAAGTTCAGATGGTATCACTCATCCTGTTTACTCCTCCTGACTTCCTACAATCTGAGTCTCATCTGATTCTCCTACTTTATTTCTAATCCTTCCTCTTCACACTCCCACATTCCAGACAACTGGACAACTCACTCTTCCCCCTCATGAATTTTTGCTTCTGCATATTTGATGTGATATTTGATGTGCCATTTTCTGATCGCCCTCTCAAATCTTGGTTCAAATGTTATCTATGGAGCATTCCTTGACTCTTGTTCTGACCAATTATTCACTTTATCTGTACCTCTCAAATAATTTTCCTCACTTCCTACTTTGTATTTTTTGTTGTTGTTATTTCTTCCTATCTTGATTTGTTCTGCTAACATATAAACTCCTTCAGAGCAAAATCCAAAGAGAACTCTTTTTTGTACACTGACAGCATATGCCACAATTTTTGCATATAGAAGTCCTGGAATATACCTTGGAATAAAAATGCAAATGCTTCCCAAGTTATAAATGAAAATGGAAAATCCTTGGTGGCTTAACTTTACCTTGCAGGTCAACCATCTATGAGTCCTCCTCTTGGGTTAACAGTCCTTGGTATCGTTAGCATGGCCTCTCGTGGCTTTCTTTCCTCAGATGCCCTGTGCCAACCTTCTTCATTGTCAGTGGTTGTTCTACAGCATACAGTGGCTTTATTAGACAATTTCTATAAGCCATGTCCTAAGCAAGCATGAAGCATATGTTTTATAAATTTCCATGAAAAAGAGCAAAAAACTACTAATAAGTAGCAATTTTACTCTTTTTTCTAAGGCAATGCCAGCAATCCTGAAGCAGCCAGCATATAGGCACAATGTCTTGCCAAGTATTCTTAGATTATCAACTCCATGACATCAAGGCCAGGCGTCATCACCATCTACTATTTATTCAGTTGCCACAGAATACTTGGCATCGTACTAAGCATTTGACCGAAAATGTACCTGAATTGTCGAGAGTACAATCCCTAAGTTTTTGGAATTTCTAAGCCAGACCATGTTGGTGTAAATGGTCACCACTAAGTTACAAGACTGAATTTTCATAAATGAATCAAAAGCTAAAATTTTAAAGTTGTCACCCTTCAAGGCAGTACAATTCCAATGACGTTGGTATTGCCTAAGTTATTTTGAAATTCTTGTGATTTGTTTTTAAAGTCAATTTACGTGCCTTATTTATTATAATCTTTTATCAGATTTTATATTTATCAGATGTTGTTTTGTTGTAACCTCAAGTGGAATTATCCAGTTTGATTACCCAGATCTGGCTTCAAATGATCATTGGAGATTTTTTAAAAATGTGAGTCTTTTCAAATTATCAGGCACAGACAGGAATTGAAATGAGGCAGCAGAGTTATGTATTCATTTCTTCAAATTGCTTGCTATTGCTACAAGTAGCTATAAATTAACGTAATAGTGCCACACCAGACACCATGACCCACACCAAATAGCTCAACAATGTATAGCCAACCACTAATTAATGCTTTTTCTGTAAACCAATGAAAATTCCTGACAAACAACTTTGTATCAACCCACTCCCTGTCCCCCTCTTTTGCCTTTAAAAATCACTTATAACTACTACTAATCTCAGTGTATATTCAGGGCAACTTGAGTCTATGCTTCCAAGTTGCAACCTTCAAGATTAGCCCAAATAAACTCTCTACTTACATTTAATAAAATAAAATAAAACAAAACAGAATAAAATAAAATCACATCCATCTTCAAAAGATGAAGACTTTCCACAACTGAGGCTATTTCAAAGAACATTCCAGAGGCCCTAAAGGCTATTCTAAAAATATTTTGAAAAATAATAGCATCAATAGAGTAAATGTACAATCTTACTGGGAAGGGTAAGAAACTTTGAATGTTTGTTTAGATATATTTACTTTATAGTCACACTTAGTATATTTCTAGAAAGAACTACAAAAAACAAATAGAAAAATCATTTTGGTATTTTTTTCTTACATATATGTATATTGCCTTTTTCCGGCTTTATGGAGGTATAATTGACAAATAAAAATTATATATATTTAAAGTATACAATGTGATGAGTTTATATACATATACATTGTGAAATGATTACCACTATCAAGCCAATTAACATATCCATCACCTCACATAACTTTGTGTATGTGTGGCAGTGATAATATTTAAGATCTACTCTCTTAGCAAGTTTCAAGTATGTAAGACATTATTATTAAATATAGTCACCATGCTGTATATTAGATCTCTAAAATTTATTTATCTTATAACTGAAAGTTTGGTCAAAGGATGCATATCATCTCATAAAGTATTCCGTTAGTAAGAACCCATCCTTCTAATGAAAATTAACTTACGTAGGAGCTAAAACATTGGATCTGAAGACCAAACTGGACTCAGCAAAACTTCCAAACGCTCCTCACGGATGTGTAGTTGCTAGATGATGGTCCACAAATTGTAATTGTTTCTTATGATACAGTGTAATTTGCTTTTGATACCATAGGATTTCTCTCTGTTTTCCCAAATCATACCAAAAGTTTAACGAATTAGGGCCTTCAACATGGAAGTTTTGCATTTCTGCAGACACTCTCCAAACCTGGCGTCTGAACACTTAAACCTTAGTTCTACTTGAACTTGGATGTATTAAGATGACACAAGGTACTTGAAAAACCACCAGCTGAGTCACACCATTTGGCCACATTGTACTGTGGCACAAGGAGAAAAAAATAATCAAGAACAAAAGGTAGAGACATAAACCCAGTTTCCTGCACCATGTAAATGTATATTTTGTGGGTATTCTTCTATGTGTTACACATACCTTTTAACTTTTCAACTGCTTAGTTGACCTAATGGTATATAAGGAAACTACAGGGCAATCAAAACACCTAAGCTATAAATACGCTAAAGAAAAGTCCTGCTGCAAAGAATACGTTGCATTTGTAAATGTACACAATTATTATTATATAAATACCATCTTTCCACAAATAATGCCTTAGGAAAAACCTCCAGTATTATAAAGATAATGAATTATTTGGTGAAGAGTTCTAAATCTAAATGGTTGTAATTATAATAGCTCCATTGACGGAGCACCCATTAAGCACATGCAATGCATAATTTAGGGTAGCCATTAACTGTCCTTACTAGACAGGTGGAGCAAATGAAGCTCAGAGGCACATAGCTAGTAAATAGGCAAGGTCTGTGGTGTGTCGCTAGCCCCAAAATAAAGGTCTTTCCTGGAGCCTGATTTCTATAAATCCATCTCAGTTTTCAAGAATAATTTGGGTGGTAATAGGGAAAAGAAGGAAAGAAAGGAAGGAAGGGAATAAAGGGAGGAGGAGAAGAAAGAGGCTAAGATGGAAGAAAGGAAGGAAAAGCAGAAGGAGAGGAGGGAAGGAAGGAGGGAGAGGAGGAAGGAAAGGAGAAAGAAAGCCTGCAACACAGTATCCATTGCAGATACTCTATTCATGACTTCACTTATATCATCTGCAAACCCACAACCCATCTACATGCTACTAGTTCTTTTTTTTTCTAAGCTCAAGGGAGTATAGAGCCATTTGCCAAAGTGAGAGGATGGCTATGGCTGGTACGAAACAATGCTAACTCCATATATTATGGTCCTTATCTTTCTGGAGTTTATATTCTGTAAGAGAATATGTCTGTTTTCTCATTAACATATCCCCAGCATTTGGCACAGTGCTCAACACAAATTGTGCCCAATAAATTTTTGCTGCTGAAAACATATTGAATAGAGTATTTGAGGGGGAGTATGGATAGATTTGGCGAAGCAGCTGCCTGAAATAATCTAAGAACAACAGAAATTGCCCCTACTCAGAAGAACTTCTCAGGGACATTCTACCACTTGAAGGTCCAATTGTGCTAATATATTTCTCTTTCAATAGGTAAGCATAGCAGCTGTTCAAACCTTTGTGTCAATGCTTTTAGTAGGTAAGCATCTTTGTAAGAGGGAGGGGGGTAAAAAGGGAGGAGGGGATTAGAAAGTGAAACTAATAGAAAGTCCAGAAAGAATGCATTCATTATGATAACCTGTTTCTTCTTGCTCCCTCAACTTCTTCCCCACTCCACTCTCAAATTTTTAGTGAGTCTTCTTCTTGGGCGAGGCAATCCTTTATTAAACAAGATTGAAAAGCATCTAGTAACATCAATGCTACAGTGAGATGCCTCTTTTTTCATTTTTTTTTTTCTTTTCTAGGTTAACAATTACCAGATGCACATGAGTCAGACAGCACTACCAACAATCAGACCAATATGGTTTGTGAGCAAAATGGGCAAAAACAGAGGGAACTGATCAGGACCTGTTTCTATCATCTTTTTTTTTTTTTAAGGATTGTCCTTGGGTACAGAGTTAGAGAAAAATAATGGAACACCAAGCATTAATGTGAAGAGATCCTAGTTCCGCACACTGGGCAAGTCATGGCCAGCTGCCCCACCACCTCCTCAGATCTAACTTCTGCTACTTCTATACACAACTACAGGTGTGCATTCTAAGCCTAGGTTTTCTAATATATCACCATTCAGTGCTTGGTCTTTTTATTAATACCTTTGCTTGAATTGTATAACAATATCTATGTCTAAAGCTGTGATTCTTACAATTATTTTTCCAAATACATGAGCTATAGGTATAAATTATAGATAATGCGAAATATAGTGCAAAACAATCTGCAGTTTTTAAAATAGGAACTAGTTTGTTCCAAGGCTTCAGTGGTATCATGGGCAAAATGATGATCTTAGGTTCATTAAGTCTTCAAGCCCTAGTCTTGCTACTTATTATATGTTTAACCTTGGGTGAGTCACAGCCTACTTGAGCTTCATTTTACTTGCCTGTAAAATGTTATAATAATGCACACCTCACCCAGTGTGGTTGGAAAATAAATTGTGAAAAATAATGTATGGGAAAGTGCTTTGTAAACTATAGAGCTCTGCACAAATATTAGGTATTGTTTGGAGAGACAAAATTATAGGAGTTGGGCAAATCTGGGTTCCAATCCTGGCTCCACTTTTGACCTGTATGACATAAAGCCATTACATAATTCAAATTTTCTTCATTTGTAAAGTGAGATAATAATATCTCACAGGTGTGTTGTGAGACCCAAATAAGAAAATACTACTGGAATACTGCCTGGAATACTGCACAGTAGGTGTTCAGCAAATGTTAGCTCTCTTTCCTTCCCTGCTGCAGTTTTCAATGCCTTTATTTTCCTTAAATCAGAATAATTTCCACCAATCTCTGTTGCCCAATCTTAGCCAAGATGAATCATCACAATACAATGAAACAACAAAGCAGCAAGGCGACAATATAATATAAATCACTGTGTTTTCCCCTCCAATAATCTCTCATGGTGCTGGAACCATCAACAGTGGATCACATCAAATGACAAATAAAGAGCCAAGGAAGCAGCATGAAGCGATCAATCATAGCAAGGTAAATCAACCTGGAAAGCCATCATAAAATACCAGGGATAACCCTGGAAATAGTCTTATTTGTACTTAAAAACATAATTGCAAATTGCGTAAGCAAGCAAAGTATGTCCAATTAGACTCCTGCAATCCTACCAGACAAATGGTTGTCTCCCTAAGACCTTGTGATGTCCTGGGCTCACGCTGCACAAGCTATTGTGCAATTTATTTGAGATTGCTTCTGACCACAAACAATCCCCCAAAATGCATAATATTGCATATTCTGCCACTAAGCTCTACTGTGCGCTATTTCCTAATTAAGGATGCAGACAGGCTGTGCAGTAATGATGATTGATGTCTGCTGCACGTCTTAGCAAGGAGCAAGGTGAGAACGAGCATTAGCTCCAGCCCATGGGAGAAACGTGATAATTGCCATTGCTCACTGTACTGCAAATCACGTCTTCCTGGAATTACAGAAGAGGCACTTAAGAATAGAAAATCATCTTGCCGAAAATTGTAGTTTTGCTCAACCTGAGGAACAATCCTATGAGGCACTGTGTTCAATTATTTTCATTGTTTAAATTAATGGCAAAGTAATTTTTACCACTTCTTTTCAGTTGGGGCATCACAATACCAGTAATAATAATAGTTTATTTTTGACTTACTGGCATGGACCTCTTTTCATCTCTTGTGTTTTAGACTTAACTTTGTATCTTGAGATTTATCAGTCTTCTAGTCTGTATTTGTACCTGACAGCTTAAAACCAACTATTTTAATGGTAATGGTAATAACTGTCCTTGAAATAATGAGAAAAGTTAATGAGTAAAAAGCAAGATCCACAGCCAAGCACTGGCTCTTGGCCTGCTCCCATCATCACGTGGCTTGATCGCTGTATAGCTCACTTCTTTCCTCTAAAATGACAGACGATAATTATTGCCAATTAACAAACACCAAGCACAGGTAATACATGCAACTGTACCATGTATCATGTAGATTTTACAGCACAGGGAAGCTTTGCCTACAGAGACTGTGCCCACTACTTACCAAGAAACATAAAAAAGGGTCTTTTCTTTGAAAGAGACATGTATTCTAGCCCAGATTAATCTTATAAAGAGGACTTTCTAAAAAGTATGGGTCCTTTATCTATGCTCTGACTTATCCAACTAAAAAATCAAAAAGTAGAGTTTAAATGCTCCTCAGTTAGGGACTGGTTATTTGATCATAGAAAAGAAGGCAGAAGTGGATGAACAATACAAGCTCATTTACGTAGAAAGAGAAGTAGAAGAAAAAACTTGAATACACATATGTGTGAACATGTATATGCATTGCAAACTTCCAGAGGGTATACAGAAGGGTCTTTGTAGATCCTTTTCATCTATTGCATTATTTGCCTTGTTCACTTATTACTTTTTTAACCTGAAAAAAGTAGGGGCAGCTTGTGTCTATAGTTCTCCAAGCTCTGCAAGTCGGTTTTACCCTGTTGCTGCTTCGATCAAGAGCGACAACTCTGTTCCAATACAAATCCTGGATGTGTTTTTTTTCTCCCATGGAGCACACTGTTGTGCTCCAACACAACAGACAATAGGAACAGCCTCTTTCTGACCATGGCATGGTGTGTGAGAAAAGGTCTTTAACTCACATTATGCCTAATGATTTCTAAAAATCGGAAAGAATGTAGCACCTGGATTTTTTAAGAGGCTAGGTGATATTTTAAGGTTCGCTGCTGGAAGGTGGTTGGATAAACTGGCTCTACCATTGGAAGGGGTCCTGAGTGAATCAGAATCAGCCTTGGGTAAACTTGATATCCCCTTTAAAGGGCAACTTTGACCCCCGTCTAAAACCCCTGTCTATAACGAAAAGAGGGAGTAAATCAGGGACTTAGAGCTCCACAGAGCAGAAGAAATTGAGGCGTTTGGGGCTATTTCATGTTTATAGAAAACAACAGAGTGTCATTAAGAAGTGGGTCCACAGATATGTTTTAAACAAATTAAAAAGCTGAGTACAAGCCAGGCTAGGTGGGGCCCAAAGTGGAGCAAATTTAAGCACTAGGATTTCACTCCTTGATCAGAAAATATCAATCACCTGAGACAACAGCTCAAGCTATAAACACAGAGCTGAGCAAGGATTAGAAATCTGCTTTGGGACTAGGGCCTTCAAGCTCTTTCCTTTTCCAGAGACAGACCTATCAGGATAACAAGACTCATAGTTATAACATTTATCCAGTTTACCTCATTCTGCCTGTTCTTCCTTAGCAGAGATGGAGAAATTTGGGGTAGAACAATTCCCTCATTCTACCAGTGTGTACAGACAGGCTGGGAAGGAGAGTGATTTGCTCAAAATCACACAGCTAGTTATTAGTAGAGGGGTAATTAGAGTCTTGATGTCCTTAGTCCCCTGGCCAGCTCCTTCTACTATATCAGTGGTCTCCTGTTCTTAGGTTTATTAATGTTTCCCAAAGTGAATGAATTGCTTATTCTTGAGGTGCTAATAGGAAACAATGGTCCAATGTTGCATTTCATCCAGAAGCTCCTGAATTTTAATATTCCTCTCCTGAAATAAAATATTTGACTTCAAAGGAGTGAATATCAAATGATAGGAATTATAGGGTAGCACAGCTGTCTGTTACCAGTGCTTCCTTTTATTTTTTTGCCTGCATGCACTGAGGTTACACAGCCAGCAGTGATGTTAACAAACTTGAATTTAATTGAGTTGGAGGGTTGATGGCATGGGTTTCCATGAACAGCTCCAAATTTCAAGGGCGTACAAATTATGTATGATTTTGGAACCAGTGGGGTTTCCAACTAGTGCCAATGCTTTTTCTGAGTCAGTTTTATTACTTGGAAAGTAAATAAAAGAAGTATTTTCATTCCCAAAGACATCATTTTAAATTCAGATGTTTAGAGAAAATGTCTCAAAAAACAATTGTGAAAGGATACAAAATTATAGCTAGACAGGAGGAATAAGTTCTAGTATTCGCAGGGGTCCCCAACCTTTTTAGCACCAAGGACTGGTTTTATGGAAGACAATTTTTCCATGGACTGGGGTGGGGGGAGGGTAGGATGGCAAGCGATGGGGAGTGGCTGCAAATACAGATGAAGCTTTGCTAGCTAGCCCACCACTCATCTCCTACTGTGCGGCCCCATTCCTATTAAGCCACTAACTGACACCAGTCCGAGGCCTAGGGGTTGGGAATCGCAATTCTATAGCACTGTAAAAATCACTATAGTTAACAATAGCATATAGTTTGAAATAACTAGAAGGAAGATATTTAATGTTCCCAACACAAAGAAATGATAAATGTTTGAGATTATGGATATGCTAATTACCGTGCTCTGATCAGTATACATGATATGTATTGAAACACCATTAGTTCGTCATGAATATGTTTAATGATTATCAATTAAAAAGTTAAATAGAAATATAAAAATTTAAAAATAGAAAAGAGACAGGCATTGATTGCTTTTTGGCCTTTTGGCTAAGATCAAATGTAGTATTTATCTGTTCTTATTAGTTTAATATTTGATATGTCCTCTATCTAAGGGCAACATATTAAAGGGCTTTTTGGAGCAGGGAGATGGAATAGGAGCTTGCTTTGTCCACTCCAGTAAAAAAAAAAAGAAGAAGAAGAAAGAAAGAAATAGGCATTGGATATTAGCATTTTCAAGCAGAGCAGGGAAAAGCTATTTTTTCAAATAAAGGATTGAGTTCTTTTTTTTACACATGGAGAAAAACAACTAAATACTGACATTTTTCTCTACTATAATTAGAATCATATATACAAAAAGTGGTTGACTCTAGATGTCAGAAAAAGCATATCTAAAGCACTTCTCTTTCCATCTGTATAATAAGGAATGATGCCTTGGTATAAGGTATTATATACATGCAATACCCATCATTTTGCATTAGCAAAAATTACCCCAAATTCTTCATCTGTAAGAAGGTAATCTCTAAGGCCCTCTCCAGCTCACAGGCTTCTCTTCCTTCCGTGGGGAGGAGAAAAAGAGTTCATCAAATTAGTTAATTGCAATGAATCAGTGGCAATACGACTTTTACCTTGGGCAATTCTTTTATGTCTTGCCATGTTAATAAAGTCCCTGGACTTAAATGAAAACCCAGATGGTTTAATTTGTAACTTGAGAAATAGGAACAAGATTTTTTCCTTATAACAAGCCATTTGTTTCAGAAGGCAGAATAGCTGAGAGCCTTTCCAGATCTTTTTATACTGCTTTTACAGCTTCCATTGTGTTGAAATTTATTGACTAACAATTCAAATAGAGCACTGTCACAGGATAGATTCCCTAGTAAACCCTGTGGTATTTAAGAAGCATGGAATATCATTGTTGGTAAGAATACTGCCTTCCCAAAGCAATGTGTGAATTCCCTTCCCATGGAAAAACAGAATTTGTGATTCAGAAGTTTACATTCCTCTTACTGTCTCCCTCTTTTTCTTCCTAACATGCTTGACTTTCAAATTAGGATTTGCATAGAGCAATTAAATTGGTTCTAGTAAACATTTTAGTGTCCAATACATATAAAAAGACCTGATTTTTACAAACAGGCTTTTCTCAAAACAAGTAATGAAGAATTTTAGTGTATTTAATATACCTCCTACACAGTTAAAAGCATACGCAAGATAGAGAGAAACTTACCACCACCTCCCCAAATTTCGGATTGCAAATATAGTTATAATGGTAATTTTGGAGCAGAGCAGAAACTTAATAGTGCCCTCTCGCTTCTGCTATGGTTTCAATATGGCTTGTCCTCACCAAAATGCATGCTGAGGCTTGGTCCCCAATGTGGTGGTCTTGGGAGGTGGTGCCTTTAAGAGGGGATTATGTTGTTAAGATGTATTAATGTCTGTTCTCCCTGCAATAGATTAAAGTTCTCACTAGAGTAAGTTATTATAAAGCGAGGCTCCTCTCAAGCTTTGCCATCTTTGCACACATCCACTTCCTCTTCCTCTTTTCCTTCATGCCATGAAGCAGCATGAGGACCTCAGTGGATGTGGCTGCCATCTTGGACATTCCAGCCTCCAAAACCGTGAGCTCTTTTCTTTATAAATCACCAGTCTCAGGTATTTTGTTACAGCAACATAAAACAGACCAAGACAGCCTCCTAAAAAGTTAAATTTGAAAAATGTGAGATTGTTTTGTTTTTTTAATTTGGAATGCTTCATAAATTTGCATGTCATCTTTGCGCACGAGCCATGCCAATCTTCTCTGTATCATTCCAATTTTAGTATATCTGCTGCCCAATCGAGCACTGTTATTTTAATTTGGATCCTTGTTGTTTCCTGCCTAAGGAGTGTTGTCTAAAAATTAAAACACTTGAACCTCTGACCATAATGCTTTGAGCATTATTACTTAAGCATTATTACTTAAGGCTACCATCATGGTTTTCTTCCTCTTAGTAAATTATCCATTCTGAAAAATAAATTATATTTGTATAGCTCTCGCAAATAACTTTCATATATATTACCTCCTTTAATCCTAACCACAACCCCACCAAATAGTTAATTATCATCCCCATTTTACAGATAAGAAAACAAAGCCTAAGAGGGTAAATGCTACTTAAAGCAGATATTTTGACTCTAAACCCAGTGCTCTCTCTACTACACCGTTTTGAATTGTTAGAAATATCCAATTGTGCATGAGGTTAGTCAGTAGTAAAACACGTTTAAGAGCAGCAATCACTGAGGGGAATTAGTGGGAATGAGTTCAGAGGACATAATCTTGCTTTCATCTGTTTGTGAGTTCCTCAAAGGCTAATCGTCAGTGCCTGATGATTGCAGGCTTTCTATAAATCTCGATTGGATGAATGAAAAATAATTGAATTAATACATGATTTATTATTAAATAGTGCCTTTTTGTTTATTTGTTTTGTTTTGTCTTTAAGCCATTTTCCCTAGAAAAACACAATAGTGCCTTTTTAAGTTCCCCTAAAACAGAATTTTCCAAGCTGTGCAACTCAGAAAGTCCCAGAAGATGTTAGGTAAACTATAAGCCTGGATTCTACCAGTAAGTAAGTTTGGGAAATATTTATTAAATACCCTTTCAGAGAATTTACAATGCATATAGCTTACTGGAGCTTCTAAGAGGTCCTATGGCAAAGAATCTTGTTTAATTTTATTTAATCAAGTACTTTCCAAACATTTGCCCACAGAAACCACTCTTGTTTCTTTTTACAGAATTATTTTAACATCCTTCCACATACCAGTGTTCTATGCAATATGCTTTCAAAAAGAATCCTTTAAAACAAAAACTTAAAAGATAATAGTAACAGGAGGATACCATAAAAGAGGAAAGAATATACCAGGCACAAGAGCAATATTTTGAAAAAGTTAAGAGGCAGGAATAGAGCAACATAACTGGAGGTCGGTTGAAGTGAGATAAACCAGACCCAAGAAGGGCCAGAGATTCTAGCACGTAGTGACCCCTCAGAAAGGCTCCTGTGGAGCAAGAGCTCTGAGACTGTTTCAGGCACAGGCATTGGGCAGAAGCCCAGACAAGGAAGGGGTCAGTGTCAGGAAGATTCAGTGTCAGAAAAAAAGAAACCAAGAATCAGAGGAACCTGGGAATGGGCTGGAAGCAGAGATGGTAGTAGATGGCCATCAGAAACAGAGAGGTCTTAGCAAGTATCAATTCCTACTAAGGGACTGGGTCTGCAGGCCATGAGTTCAGTCCCAAGAGCCCTAGTCAGTGAGATAGAACTCCAACCCCAGAGAGAGACAAGTGCATGTCAAGGATCTCATGACTATAAGTACTTACACTACTACATAATATTATACTATTCTTTATATATTATATTATACTGTAAGTATAATACAATAAACAAGGGGACAATCCTGGCACTAGATCCAAAATTTGGAGTTCTTCCTTCACCCCACTCCTATCCCAAGGATCTAGGGCACCCAGAACTGCTGCAGTTTGAAGATCGTAGGAAGTAACTAATCCATATTGCCCAAGTTTGGGTCCCTTTTTCAGATAATCAATCTAGGTCATGTTTAGCCCCACTCCTAAAAAACTAAGTCCCTTATTCCCCTTTTGCCTCCTCCTTCCTGTTTTGGAGAGGTTATGGACGCTAATCTCACCATGCCTATCATCCCACAAAAGGCTGGGCAGGTTGTGTGCTACTTCAGGGGACAATAGTACATGACACTGGCATCCTGTTATTTGGTCACATGTTGCCCTCCTGCAGTTTGCTTTCTATAATTTCATTTATTGTTCACCACTTCAGCCAATCCCCTCAATTCAATTATCTTGCTCAGATGCCTTTTCATTGCACTATCTAATGAAATCTCTCTTTATTCCTACATTGAAGCTACTGGGGACAGAGAAAAAGCCATGGCAATGCCTACTGGATGTTGCTAAACTGTATGATCTCCACCTGCTCATCCTTCAGAAATGTTACATAAGAATGAAATAAACTTTCTACTGTGTTAAACCACTGGAGGAAAAAATATGCATGGTCTCCAAAAAAAAATACTGGGATATCAACCATCAAGCCTGCATGTTCTTCCAGGGAACCCTCTCACTCTCATATTTTTCTCTCCCCTCGAACCTGCTACACCATCCCTGACCCTCTCCCTCGAAGCCAAAAACTTAGCCTCCTATTTCCTAACACAATGGTAACCATCAGAAGGGAACTCCCTCAGCTTCAGGCCACCCTATGTTTTTGCATTCATGTCTATCCCTGTCTCTTTCCCTCTTGCCCCAATGAAAGAAGAGTCCCTCTTCCTTTCCAAGGTTAGCACCCCCCTTTCTCCCTGCCTTACCTTGGAGACCTTGTTTTCTCTCTAGCTATCACCCTTCTCATCTTCCTTGTCTACTGGCTCTTGACCACCAGCATTTAAAGTCTCACCTTCTTTCAACTGCACAGCTGCCTCTGACTACCACACTCCATCTCGTCCTTTCTTCCTTTCTGTCTCTGAATTTCTTGAATTCACTAGCCTCCCAAACTCTCTGTCTTCTTGAATCTACCCTTCTGAATTATTTTCTCTCTCTCGGACTCTATTCTCCATTCCTAGCCTCCTGCTGACCCCTCAGCCCACTGCAAACTGGCTTCTGTCAAGCATTCCACTAAAACTCTTCTTGCCAGAGCCATCCCTATCACAAATGGACCATTTTCATTCCTATCTTGTTATGTATTTTCTTAGCAGCATTTGACACTGTTGATTACTCCTCCTGCAGTGATTTCCTTTGGCTCACACGACATGAACACTTCTGGATTTTCTCCCGCCTCTTCAGTTACTCCTTCTCAATATCCTTCAAGGGCTGTTTTTTCTTCCTATTTTTTCAATGATGATCTCTCTTTTTCTCAATCTACTCAGCCTCTCTGGATGATCTCACCTCTACTCCCAGGCCTGCGAATATCTTCTTAATGCTGACCCCTTCCAACTAATGTTCTCAGAACTAAATATTCAGTTGCTTAGGAGGCATTACACTTGCTTTCACAAGCACCTCAAAAGCCATATACGAACTCACTAGTTTCCCAGCCCCTCCTGATTCCATAGGCATCACCTTCCTGGGTGGCCGCTCAGTGGGGCAGGGGACGGATCAGGAAGCCCATCATCTGTCCAGAAAGTGCTGTGAATGAGCAGATTTTCCTCCAGACCACTCTACATGGATGTCTACATGGCAGCAGGGTGATGATCTATTTAAAGCGGCAATCTGGTGGCATAATTTCCCTGCTTATCCTGAGGGAAAAAGGAATTCAGTGAATGGTTTTAAAGTCCAAACTTCTTACCATGGCTCACAATGTTGTCTTTGGCCACTCCCTATCTTTCATGTGATACTATAGCTAAATAACCACAAACCCTTATTATGTTATATGCCAGGCACCATTCTAAGCACTTGCACATATTAGGTTTATTACTTCTCACAGCAATCCCATAGGGAAGGTTCTATTATCATTCCTATTTTAGAGAGGAAGAAGCTGAGGTAAAAAGAGATTAAATATCTTGCCCGAAGTCACAGAGCAGCAGAGTCAGAATGAAACCCAGGAGTTCTGGCCTTCTGATCATGATCTTAACTACTAGTTATGCTGCCAAACAGAGCTACTTAGAGTTCCTGGAAGATGCTTGTGCTCTGCTTGTCCTCTGGCTTTTCTCACACGTGTGCATGTACACACGCACACTTCTCTATGTGCTTAGGTAGCTCCTACTCATCCTTTAGATATTTGTACAGAAATCAACTCTTCTGGGAAGCCTTTTCTGACACCCACCCCCAACCCAAGTTTGGGGCCTCTCCTAGGGGCTCCAGAGCATCCTGAGCATACTCCTGTCACTGCAGTTACCACCCTGCCATGATTGCTGGGTAACTTGCCCATCGAACCCTCTAAAGTGAAAGGCCCTCAAGGGAAGGACTGTGTCTTGGTATGCTGTGTCTCCAGTGCTTCACGCAGCACCTGGCACAAGGTCGGGCATGAACGGTAGGGGATGGGAGTTGCTGAATAAATCAAAAGCAAGTGTTAAACTGGCGTCAGCAGACAGGCTAGCTTGAGGTTGTCTTGCCCAGATACCGGCCTAGGGCTCTTTAAATTCTCCCAGAGCTGACAGAGAGTTGGTCCCAAACATAAGTATAGGGCTGAGCCTACAAATGAGGGCTTCAGGATCTCAGCTGCTGGGGCTAAAAAGAGGAGATTGCAGAGAGCCAAGAGGAGACTAAAGCATTAGCCTTGGTGGGAGTCTGAACAGATCTTATAAAGTGGATTAGGCTGTAAGAATAAATGAAAGCAGATAAGCAGGAAGAAGAGCAAAGGATTAAAGAGAGCATTATTCCGGGAGGTTCAAATCAAGAGAGAAGTGTGGGAATTTGATATGAGAGCATGATCTAAATTTAAACTAAGGAGTTTAAGGTTCCCCACCCGACACAACTGATTTGGAAAATGCAACCAAGTCAGATAGCAGTCATGATGCATTTAGAGTAAGCACTTTTGTATGATTTGGTGTGTGCTTGGTAGTTGGTAACTATTCACTTTTTGTAAGTAGGGGCAGACCTGCTATTTTTCTGTGTTTCTTTGACACTCCACAAAGTAGAGCTGGAGTCAACATGGCAAAGGATAAAACTCCTGTGCAAGGTGAAGGTCTGTTAATTAGCAACCCTTTGGTATGCTTTCTGGATGAAGATTGATCTTAGTTTTTAATCACTCCATTCACCAACTCTTTTTTTAATTTCAACATATTATGGAGGTACAAATGTTTAGCTTACATATATTGCCTTGCCCCCCACCCCAGTCAGAGCTTCAAGCATGTCCATCCCCCAGATGGTGCGCATCACACTCATTATGTGTGTGTGTGTGTGTGTGTGTGTATATATATATATATATATATATACACACCCATACCCTCCTCCCCCCTCCCATTTGCCCAACGCCCGATAAATGTTATTCCTATATGTCCACTTAGGTGTTGATCAGTGAAACCAATTTGCTAGTCAGTACATAGGATTCCTGGGTCTAGAGCAGAAACAATGACCTGTGGCAGCACAGACTAAGACAACCATCTGTGAGAAAAATTGGTACAGCCACCACCATAAGCAGTAAAATATCAGAAATATCAGAACCATGCTGTGCTTATCTATTTTAATGAACATTGAATAATAAATCCTATAATTATTTTAAACATTCTTCTTTATATTAAACTTCATTAATTTGAAATATGTAATAATCAGATTCATTTCAGATTCATTAACTTGAAATATGTAATAGTCCTAGGTTTGATAGAGAAAAAGAAGTTTGCCTCACAATCCAGTTTTATTCCCACCCCCCTCAGAAGCCTTGCACATTTGTTTTTTGTTAGATTAAGATAATGCAAGAAAGCACCTAGAACAGTACCTGGCACATAGTAAGAGATACACAATGTTAAATGTTATGCTATGCTTGTACTGAAAGTAAGACTTCAAGAAAATATTTTACCCCCTTAAGAACATAAATTTTCTATTAAACTTTTAAAATCTGTGTCTAGTTATTGTTCAATGAGTAGAGGTTTCAGCCATGCAAGATGAAAAAGTTCTGGAGCTCTGTTGTACAAAAAGTTCAGTTAACCAATACACTTAAAAATTGTTAAGGAGGTAAATGTATGTTGTATTTTTTTTATCACAATTTAAAAAGTTAGTGCCCATCCAAATGGTGCCGTTAATTGCAAATGAGTGTCATCTATTCATTAAAGTAAGTCCAGCAGAATCTCTTACTGGAAATTTCCAGTAAATGACAATAATAAGGGTACTTGTATTGCTGGCATAACACTAGCTATTGATAACAAATAAGTTTCTAATGTCTTTCAGCTATTACACATTTTGGTGTTTATTTTGCCTCAGAATAGGTTGGTAGGCATCTTCCTTCCAGATGCGAATTGAAAACCCAGGTTCAATGCATCTGTGGCTCCAGCTCCCGTAGGGCCCCGTTGTCATGTGCCTCTAGCCAGAAGGAGAAGAAATGGCAGAGGAGACTGCAGATAGAAAAGGTACACCTGTTTTTTTGAAAGTCTTGGCCCAGAAGCGGCAACCATCACTCCTGTTCACATTCCATTGGCCAGAACTATCACACGGCCACACCTAGATGCAAGGGAGGCTGGGAAATCTAGGCCCTGGCTCAGGAGCCATGTTCCAGCAACAGCTCCAACCATAAGAGGCAGGAAGAATTTGGGTGGACAGCTGGCCATCTCTGCCAAAGCACTTGAAAATAATGTCTAAAATCAAGTTTAATCTTAATTTCAGACTTCTCACAAAACCTAATTGTCTTTTTCTTCAGTATTCTAAATGTACTTTAATTGCAAAAATCCTATAAAGTTATCTTAGGATTCTCTTTTGTCCTAATTTTTTCCTTTTATTTTTCTCATGTCCTTAATTTCCACATAGCATACTTTTAAATGTGGTTCTAAAAGATTCAAAGATCACAAAATTCTTTTCCAGACTTTAAAAAACAATTCTTATTGTGAAAAGTGATAGGTTTTATTTGTGGAGACAGAACTAAAGATAAGAGAACCAGTGACTTTAATTGTGTTATTTTTTCTTCTGAGATAGTTTAAATTGACATAAAACTTGATATTACAACTATTATGATGAAAAAAATGGATGTTGTAGAATGATTTTCTTCAAAATACTTGTTAAATGAAAATATCCTGTAGTCTGTTTTCTAAGAAATGAAATGCAAGCGTATTTGAATATTTTCAAGAAAAGAAAAAAAAACCATTAATGCTATATAAAATTATCAACTAAGTTTTAACAGTTTAAAGTATTATAAGCTTTTTACTTCTAAAAATTAAAAACAAAACTTATTTTCATAAGAAATAAGTAACAAAATAAGCATTCAATATAAACAAAAATGGCCTTCAACACTCTTTTCTTGCTATAAAAATATTATTTCATACCATGCTCATAGCATATGTGGAATGTACAAGAGTAAAAATAATGTCAATTTCAACTTTTTTTTTTGAGACAGAGTCTTACTCTGACACCCTAGCTAGAGTACAGTGGCATCATCATAGCTCACTGCAGCCTCAAACTCCTGGCCTCAAGCAATCCTCCTGCCTTAGCCTCTCAAAATACGTGAGCCACCACGCCTAGGCCCAATTTCAATTTAATTGATATGAAGCACTCACTTATGCTTTTAGCTTTCACATCAAATTCATAGTGCAGTAGTTTTCTGGTAAAATATATACTTAAAATATGAAAAAAATCATTTATTCAGGGATTAAAATGGAAAATAAAAACTCCTAAGTTGGCATTAGAGGTGAGCTCGTAATATGTAAAAGTAAATGGAGACAGAGCATCACAAACACACAGAGGGATAATAGGATTTCAGCTTCTTCCTCTTTGAGAAACAGATGGAGCCAATGATTTGGGTGAATCATCTGAATTTGCATACTTTGTGTGTTTCTGTCAGAAGCAACATGGTCATATGTACATCTGTATTGTCATCACTATTATTTTATTTAATAGAAGGAGTGATTAACAATGGTTACATAATAGTTTACTATGTAAACCTGGACCTATTCCATCTGGAATGAAAGTGCTTTATAGTGCAGTTGGCAATGTTTAAATCTCATACACACACATACACCCTTCTACATAATGAGAACTGTGTATTATGCAACTCAAAAGCAATATTCTTGAGTGGAATAAATGGCATTTGCCTTTAGGGTCCCCAGCCCACCCCCTTTTTTAAATAAGACTCATCCCAGTCTTCCTGCCCTATGCAGCATCTCTCCACCTCATCATCCTTCAAGGACCCATCACTTCCTGCAAATCAGTCACTTAGGTTTGTTGATTAATTGGCCTATTACCATGGTATGAATGAGGTTCAGGCAATGTACCTCTTCAACTAGGCATTTATTTGTCTTTTATCTCTAACTGGCAATGAAAGAAGTTGTCAAGAAAAAGAATTTCAGGCATAATCCAGCAGGTAAAGAAATCCTCGTGGGGACCTATGTGTGAATTAGCAGCAAGGTTTGATGTTACCATTCCAACAATATTGGACCATTTGAAACAAACAAGCAAGGTAAAGAAGCCGGATAGATGGGTTCTGCATGAATTAAACGAGCATCAGAAGAGAAATCGTCTGGGAGCTTGCCTTTCTTTGCTGTCGCGACATAAAGATGAACCATTTCTACACCATATTGTTACATGTGATGAAAACGGATTCTTTTTGACAATCCCAAGCATTCGGCACAATGGTTAGATAAAGATGAAGTGCCAAAACACAGTCCAAAACTGAATATTTATCAAATAAGAAAAGCTAATGGTGTCTGGTGGTCCAGCGCTGGTATTATCCACTACAACAATTTCAAGAAACCTGGTAAATCAATTATAGCGGACGTCTACTGCAACCAATTGGACGAAATGATGAGGAAGCCTGCAATTAAGCAGCAGAGATTGGTCAATAGAGACAGGCCAATCCTCTTGTAAGACAACACTCGACCACATGTCCCACAAACAACGCTGCTCAAACTATAGAGGCTGGACTTGGAAACTCTGTGCCATACATCATATTCACCAGACCTTGCACCAACTGACTACCACTTCTTCCAGGCTTTGGACCACTTCTTGCAAGGAAAAATATTCAATTCTCAACAAGCTGTGGAAAACAACTTTTATGATTTCATCGCCACTTGCTCTGCAGGCTTCTTTGCCACTGGCATGAAGCGGCAGTTAACTACAGTTAAGATGGCAAAACTATATCAATAGTTTACGCACATACTTTGATCAATTGTACTGCTTCTTGTTTGAGATATAATAAACTACATTTTTGATTCGAAATCAGACATTTCATATTTAATAACCTAAATATTTCAATTAGAAATATGTTTGACTGTAAGCAAAAGAAATCCTAACAGTGGCTTAACAAAACAAGTGTTCATTTATTTTCCACATGACAAGAAGACTGGGACCTGCCATGGAGCAATGGCTTTACAATGTCAATGATCCAGCCTGGTCCTCTCTTCTTACTCCACCAATCTTAGCACATTGCCTTTGATCACTACATACTGATGCAACTTGCAGAATGCTTGTATTCAAAGCTGGAAACCAAAAGGAAGAAAAAAAATATTCCTAGCATTTATGCTTACCCCTGTTTACCATGAAAGCAAAAAACTTCCCAGAAGGCTGCCCCTTACTCCCAATAGTCATACCTTAATATCTCTTGCATTAGAATTGGATCACATGACCACCTCTGACAGCAAGGGAGGGAGGCTGGGAAAGCTTTTGGGTGGCAAACAATAGTATCTTTTGTAGTTCCTATTCTAGTTACTCTAGACCTGTGACCCATCTTGCAGTTGTCCCCCTGGGAAATTAAATGGCAACCCAAACCCTAGACCCATAACCAGGGAAGTGCTACCCACTTCCAGGCCTCCCTACTACCAACCACTTGCCTGAGCTTCTGCTCATTGCTCTAACATAACTGCATAGCTGGTACTCTAAATAGACTGTCTGGCTGAACAGCATCCCATTGCCTTAAACTTCAAAGCACCCAACCCTATGCCAGGTGGTTAATCTGAAACTCAAAACCCCCACTCTCACTACCCCCCACCCTCAAAGCCAAGCTAGTCAGTACTGTTGAGCTCCCACAGTGACCCTGGGACACAATTCAGCATTTCAGCCCCAGCCTGCATTTGCTTTTATATCTCTAGGACTATACCTGATACGCAGTGAGCCCTCAGTAAAAGTTTTTGAGTGAGTGAATACCCAGGTCTACCTGACATGGATTAGAGTAAGAGGAGGTTAGGAAAAGCCAAAAATCCAGAAGAAGTCATCTGTGATAATTCTTTGTTCTATATGATACTCTAGGAGTATATGTTTCTATGTGATAAAAATTTTCATGTAGATAATTTGCTCTTCAGTTACTGTGATGCTTAGAGAATGTTGGAAGAAAAAGATTTTTCTCCTCCTTCTTGGAGCCTTCAGGAAAGAATCAGGCACACATCCTCACATTACACGGAGAGCTAATAGCTTCTTTTGTTGGCCTTCCATGTGTGCAATTTTAATGTCCCCAGTTCTGTGAACCATGATATATAGACATGGATAATCAGTGGCAGATGTACATATCGTCTTCTCTAGAATACGTCTAAGGAAATATGACCTAACTAAAAAATAGTTTAAACACTGATATTTTACTAAAAGTTATAGTCCCTTTGGATAATACTTAAAGGAAAGAATGTTTTTGTTACACAAAATCATAAAAATATAAATAAGAAAGATGGCAAAATATTTAGAAAAAAATATATCACTTAGTACAGGGTAGAGCTTTGACAAATATCCACATGGATGGCTTTTCAAATAGAAAAATGCTTAAGAAGCCTTTGTGGTTTCCCATTATTTGTTGTGGTAACAGTAAAGAAGCTCTGTTATATATATATGTGTGTGTGTGTATATATATATATATCTCATCCTACATTACCATGGTATTCTAATTATAAATTTTACTTAGCTTTGCTGTCACATGGATAAATGTATCCAAAACTGAACCAGAGGAACAGAGAATACAAAATCTCCAGACAAAATGGAAACTCCTATTTCCCTTTTTCAATTCGTGAGTTTCTAGGAAAAGAAAAATAGTAATTACAGAGCAAAAGTTATTACAGAATTGCAAACATTATCACTGAAGAAACTACTGGTATTGACTGGCCTTGCTATTTACCAAGTTATTTTTGAGAAAAAAATCAGTGAATGTGAGTTAAACACAAATGCACGTGAGGGGATTTACTATAAATCATCAGGTGATTCTTCTTACAGTATAATTGTAACTATCTAAATTACATTTTCATCCACATTTTTGAAGGGAGAGTCAGGACAGTCCCTACTGAAATTTTTTTAAATTTATCAGTTGACCCAGATTTTATGTGCTCATATTTCTAATAGCTTACCTACTGGAATTAAACTTATAATTAAAATAAACGTATCTCGTTCCTGTAATCTCAGCTACTTAGAAGGCTGAGGTGGGAGGATCACTTAAGCCCAGGAGTTTGTGAGCCGCCTGGGTGATATAGTAAAACCCCCTCTTGGAAAAAAAAAAAAACCCACAAAAATAAATGTGAAGTATGGAGACAATTCCATGCACCCGTTTTTCTTCCTCTGACTTTTCTTCTCCATCAGAATTTCTGGGTGAACTTGTAGAAGATAGTAGGTATCAATCAGCTTACTAGTGATTAACCTATTTGCAGGCAAAAGAGTCTCCCTGTTGACTCAGCTGAGCAAGCTTGGGCAATCTGACTATGTGGGAGGATGAAGCTTTTAAGATATGTATTTATGGCTTCCTCTGTGTATTTTCCTCTTTCTTATCCCATATTTGTGAAGGTAGTAGGCCCCGTGCTTCTTTGCCTCGGGGTGTGTTAATATGTCACAAGGAGGAAAGCAGAAGTTGCTTGCAAGATACTTTCCTTCTTGGTTTTTTTTTTTTTCTTCCCCTCCCCAAATGCCTAAACCCACAGAGAAGTCCATGCTGGATTCTCTGGAGGGAAAAGAGAACTAGGTGGAAAAAGAGAACTCTGGTGCAAAAGGGTGGGTATGCCTTCACAATGAGAGATGTCTGTGTACCTCTGTCCTGCCCTCTGTTCCCTGGCAGTGCCCTGAAGAGGTGGCCAAGCATTTCTAGCTCGCCAAAGGCTCCTGTATCCAAGGGTGTTATGAAAGTAGCAGAGTCCTTGGATCTGAGGGACTCTGAGGACTAGACAGAAGGTGCCTCCACAGGACCAGCGTAGGCAGATGACGGAAGGACCTCCCCCTGCGTTGAGGCTGTGTAAGGCCTCTGCATTTCCTTGGCAGGAGCTTGGGAACAACAGGGGAGGGGAGCCACAGCAATGATAGATCTTGACTTTCTGGCCTTTGTCAGGGAATGGGAGACTCAGAGTGAAAATTAAGAAAACAACAAAAAAATTTTTTTTTCACTTGTTAGTGTTTGAGCATTGAGATTCAGAGCCAAAACAACCAAATAGAGAAACACAGACAAAGAAGCTATACTTCCTTCCTCTACTGAGACAGGGTACTGGTCCTTTTACCAACAACTGATATCCTTTAGAAAAAATTCCAGTGTTGTTTACTGCAGTGAATGACATGTAAGAGCTAGCTATTTTCATCTGCGAATGTGATCTTGAAATATATTTGAAGCATTTGGTGTACCAGTGTACATTTAAAGACACAGTCCTGTACCATTCCTCAAGCCACCCCATTCATTCAAGCAATCATTTCATTTCCCCCATTCATTTACTCCCTCAACTGACAGGCAACATTCATTTCTCAAGTGTATTATTCCCTGTTATGTGCTCTCACAGTATCCTTTTACTTGCCTTTAATAATACTCAGTGTCCAACTTCTGTAAAGTCTATAATAGAGGGTTTCGAAAGGACTTATTCTTTCTGGAGTACTGGTAAGCCCATTATCTGGTCAAGTTCTAAAATATAGTGTAACAAGAAGAGCAGTGAATGAAAATATTAACTATTATCTATCTATCCATGATCCAGCATTGATGCCAATATAGCTTTTTACCCACCAAATAAAAGCCAAATGGATACTGAGTTGTTGCTGTAGAAATAGAGATAGAAAAGGAAAGGAAAAAGTCTGCCGCACTATTATCAGTTACTTATAGAGGAAAAGTTGGTCTTCTCCCCAATGTTGGCTCATAGTGTACAAGCAAAGTCACAGAAAATATGCATTCCTTCAAGTTTAATTTATTTCCAATGAGCCTCTGATCATTGCAGCAACAAGATTTTCTTGCATGTTTAAAAGATTGGGGAGACAATTTGTTACAGATACTGGTAATGTATAATCTTAACAAGAGATAGCAATATAGCTATTTCATGCTTTCTTTTCCCTAAGGACTAATTCATGTTTGGAGCAGTTTTAGATTTACAGAAAAATTGAATGGAAAGTACAGAGTGTTTCCACACACTCCATTTACCTTTCTTCCCCAGTTTCCTCTATCATTAACATATTAGGGTGGTACATTTGTTACAACTGATGAGACAATATTGATACATTATTGTTAACTAAAGTACCTAGTTTACATTGGGATTGACTCTTTGTATTATATATTCTACCCATTTAGACAAATACATAATGTCATGCATCCATCATTACAGTATCATACAGAAGAGTTTTTATTGCCCTAAAAGTGCCCTGTGCTCTATCTACTCATTTCTCCCTCGTTCTGGATGTGGGCTGGGGAATATTGTTGGTGCTCTACTGGTCCTGTTGCACCCAATTGTACAGAGTTGGGCTCTGTTTTGTGTTCATGTTAGAATTATTGGGAAAAGGGTGTCATTGTCCAAGCAGGGAATATTTTTGAGTGTTTTTAATACCTGATTTGGACTGAAAATTTATACTTCCACTTGATGCAAAAAAAGGCACATATAATTTCAAAGGCAGAAATAGGATTACAACTGAGCACAGTTTTCTCTTAGAAGCAGATAAATAGATCAGACAAAGGTTTTTAACTTATCCCTGTATATATTTGGAATAAGAGATCCTCCATTCATGGAGAAAATGATAAAAGCATCTGAATATTTAAATATTTTATAATATTTAAAAATTAAAAATTGTTCTCCCCTCTGTATAAAATTAAAGTTTTATAAAGTAGATTCTTAGAATTATAAGAAATTTTTGTGATCATCTTATTCAATTCCTTACCTTTAGGTAAAATCACCCTAAAGCCATTTCCAAAGTTATTTTTTAGAACTACCATAAGAATACATTATACAAAGTTCAGAGTTCAGAATTCATTTTATTGTTTGGCACCCTTAGGGTGAAAAATCTATCTAGAAACACTTAAATTTCATTATGTGATTATGTGCTTATTCCTCACCTCAGTTGTAATCCCCATGGAGGAAAAAACTATCTTCTGAATAGCAAAGTTTTACAAATGTTAAGATTGTTAGGTTCTCTTCTATTTTTCCTTCCCACAGCTAAATAATTCTGGCTGCTGCTTTTTCCATCACGTGTTACTTCCCATTCTTAAATTATTGTGGAAATGATGAGAAAGCATGCAGCATAAGGATGACACCTTAGTATCATGAAAACTGTCCTCCAATGTCCCAGGCTGTCTCTAACTTATAAACATTCACAATGGCCATTGTGCTTTCTTCTTTGGAGGACTATACCTTAATATTTCTGTGTTCTGTTTAACCTGTGATTTAATCAATTAACATGCACAGCTGGTTCTTTGAGTACAATTTGTAAAACATAGTATAGTTCTTGTCCTCGAGGGTTAATAATTTATTTGGAGTAAACTCAAGCCATAATAAGTGGACATAGGTATGAAATGCATGGTACAGACCTTGCATATCATAAATGTTCAGAGAGAGATGCCTTCCCTAGCTGATTTGGGGAATGTTTCATAGAGATGGCTGGGATGGTTGGATAGGATTTTGATGGGCAGGGAGGGGAGATATAGGTAGTACAGACAAAGTGACTGACAAGAGCAAAGCCACAAAAGCAAACTCTGTAAACTGAGTAAGAAAAGATGAGAAGGCCAGACAGAGCCAAGTGGAGGCAGAGGAAGAGGGGGTTGTGAACAGCTTTGAAGCCAGTCAGAAGAGCTGTTACTAATTTGAGACAGTTATAAGCAACACGGAATTGTTGCAGGCTTGAAAACATTCCTATTTTAATCCCAATGCTTTTGTTGCAATTGCTAGGTCAGTCTTGGCAGAAAGGGGAATCTATTGGTTTATATATCCAAACCTAGGGAAGGAGGGAAATATAACTGGTCCTCAGACAAACCAAAGGAAGGATGCAAATACCGCCAGGATTCATCCTCTCTGTTTTTCTCATATCTGCTGGTTCTCACGTTTTCTGTGATGTTAGAAGCATAATCACCAGCATTTTCTGGTTTACATTTTCCTGAGTGTTCCATCATAGAAGAATTCACTTTTTTTCCTAATTCCAGTTAAACAAAAGAAAGAGAGAAAAAATGCTGGGAATGCCTCTGTTTACCCCAGTGTGGATCACATGTTCTTCCCTGTGACCAGGGTAAGGAGGTACCATGAAACTCTTAGAACTATGGAGTTGAGTTGGGGGCTGGGATGAGAGGAAACATGGTCTCCAGAAGAAAAGAGGGCAGAGCAGAGGAAATGGCAGATATCCTCTACAGTAACACTTACTGAATTGTTTTTGTTATTGACATTCTCTATGAATATAAAAATAATGCAAGATCATTTTTGAAAACTGGATATATTGATTGAATACAAACAAGAAAAATTAAAATCACCTGAAGTTCTTAACCTAAAAATAATCAATCCATTAATTTTTTGGTATGCTTCCTTTTAGTTTTTCATGCATATGGCGCATTTGTGTGTGTCTATGGATGCATGTAATAGAATAATGCCCCTCCCCCAAATGATATCAATATTGTAATTTCTGGAAGCTGTGAATATATTACTTTACATGGCAAGGGGATTTTGCAGTTGTGATTAAGGATCTTGAGATAGAAAGATTATCTTGAATTATTTGAATGGGCCCAATGTAATCATAACGGTCCTTATAAGAGAGAAGCAGGAGAGTCAGAGTCAGAGAGAGATTGGAAAATGCTACACTGCTGACTTTAAAGATTGAGGATGGAGCCATAAGCCAGGGGATGCAGGCAACTCATAGAAGCAATAAAAGGCAACGAAATGGATTTTCCTCTAGAGCTTCCAGTCAACCCTTGATTTTAGCCCAGTGAAGCTGATTTTGGATTTCTGATCTCCAGAACTGTAAGATAGCAAAGTATTGTTTTAAGAAACTGAATTTATCATAATTTGTTACAGAAGCAAGATGAAATTAATACAAGAAAACTATATATACATATTTGTGGGCTTGGGTTTTTTTGTTTTCAACAATGTCAGAATCATACTGTACATGACATTTTGTGATGCACATTTTTCAAAATAAAAACATTGTACATTTTTAAATTTTTAACAGAAAAATGACACAGTGAAAGTGGTCCTGGTAGCACTAGAGATTGGTTAGGAGTATTATTATGCAGGGTGTTTCAAAGGGAGAGAAAAGTCTTACAAGAAACAAGCACACAGGCTTCTGCAAAACCCTGGTGTGAGATGATGGTTTTGAGAGCGTTGGAAGCAGAGAGAACAGTGAAGAAGGGACAATATAGGGACATTTGAAAGGCATGACTGATGGGACCCAGTGACAGCACTTAGGTGATGTCATGTTCTTTCTCATAGCCTTGCCTCAAAGCACATAACTGAACAAAAGTTCTAGAGATCAGCTAGTCATCTGTTTACTTTGCTTTTCCATGACATATCTTCAAACAGCTTTTGTCAGGCAGTACAAAGAATCACACAAATATGACCACGAGGTAGCAATGGGAGAGAATAATTTTTCAACTCACTCACTAGTGCCCTAAATCTGCGATCCCCAACCCCCAGGCTATGGACCAGTACTAGTCCATGGCCTGCTAGGAAGTGGGCCGCACAGCAGGAGGTGAGCAGTGGGTGAGCGAGCAAAGCTTCATCTGTATTTACAGCAGCTCCCTATCACCGCGTCACCACCTGAGCTCTGTCTCCTGTCAGATCAGTGGTGGCACTTGACTCTCATGGGACCACAAACCCTATAGTAAGCTGCACATGTGAGGGATCTAGGTTCGTGCGCCTTATGAGAATCTAATGCCTGATGAGCTGAGGTGGAGCTGAGGGGGTGATGCTAGTGCTGGGGAGTGGCTGCAAATACAGATTGTCATTAGCAGAGAGGTTTGACTGCACAGAGACCATAATAAATCAATTGCTTGCAGACTGATATCAAAACCCTATCATCAGTGAGTGGCAAGTAACAATTAAGCTGCATCTGGAGGCAGGTTTTATAATGGCAAGTGAGTTGATGTACTTCAATTGTACAGCTGCATCTGGTGGCAGGCTTTAAGTCAGAATCTGACACTCATTTTAGTCCATGCATGGCCCACCCATTATTTTATTTTCCACTTCCTCTTTCCCCGCACTGTGCACTTGTATCAGTCACAGTTCTGCTAAGCCCACAAGCTAACCCTAGCAAAAATAAGTGAAAAAGAAATGTCGCCGGAGAGCTTCTCAAAGAAACTCTCCATCACCTATCAAGGGGGAAAGACCCAATGATGAGACAGCAGAAGACTCTAAGACTGCCAACAAAATGAAAGCTGCATCTAAAAGAAAATACCAAGAGTCCTGCTTAAATTATGGGTCATTGCAACAGGTGATTCACATTCTTCCAACCTGCTTTGTATAATATGTGGCAACCAACTATCCAACGAAACCATGAAACCTTCAAAACTGCTTCACTACATGGAGACCAAGCACCCTGCATTAAAAGATAAGCCTTTGAAGTTTTTCAAAAGAAAAAAACATGAACACAGAGAATAGAAGCAATTATTGAAATCCACCACTTCATCAAATGTGTCTGCACTGAGGGCATCATTATTAGTGGCTAACTGCATTGCTAAAGCTAAGAAGCCCTTTACTATTGGTGAAGAGTTGATCCTGCCTGCTGCTGAGGACATTTGCTATGAACTTTTAGGAGAGGCTACAGTTCAAAAGGTGGCACATGTTCCTCTTTCAGCTAGCACCGTAACCAGGCGAACTGATGAAATAGCAGAGGATATTAAGGCACAATTGTTAGAGAGGATTAATGAGTCACCATGGTATGCAGTCCAGGTTGACAAGTTTACTGATGTTGACACCAAGGCAACAATGCTTGTTTTTGTGCAATATATTTTTCAGGAGGATGTGCATGAGGATATGTGATATGCAATTTTATTGCCAACCAATACCACAGCTGCAGAACTATCCAAGTCTTTGAATGATTACATATCAGGAAATTGAATTGGTCATTTTGTGTTGGTATATGAACAGAGCAGCTGCCATGACTGGACAGCTTTCTGGTTTCACTGTTCAGAGCAAGGATGTCACTTCTGAACATGAGTCTACCCACTGCATCATCCATAAAGGAATGCTGGCTAGCCAAAAAATGTCACCTGAACTAAAGAGCATTTTGCAGGATGTGATTAAAATTATCAACCACATTAAAGTCCATGCCTTACCTCATGTCTGTTCGTGCAGCTCTGTGAGGAGATGGACACAGAGCACACGTGTCTTCTCTTATACACAGAAGTGAGATGGATTTCTAAAAGTAGACCACTGGCCAGAGTTTTTGAGTCACAAGAGCCACTCCAGAGATTTAAAAAAACAGTCACCACTGGCAGCACATTTCAGTGATACAGAATGGGTTGCAAACCTTGCTTGCTTGTGTGATATATTCAACCTACTCAACAAACTCAACCTGTCACTTCAGGGGAGAATGACAACTGTGTTCAAGTCAGCATATAAAGTGGCTGCATTCAAAGACAAACTGGAATTATGGGGCACCGAGTGAACACTGGGATTTTTGACATGTTTCAAACATTAGCAGAGATTTTGAAAGAGACTGAGCCAGGGCCTTCATTCTCCCAGCTGGTGCATGGTTACCTATCTCAGCTTTCAAAAGAGTTTGAGCATTACTTCCCAACCACAAAACACCCCTGAACTGGGAAGGAACAGATCCACAATCCATTTGTGAATAAGCCAGGTGAATTGACCTTGTCCATGCTAGAATAGTATCAACTACTTGAGATCACCAATGATGGTGGCCTTTGAAGTATGTTTGAAACAACTTCAAATCTCCATACATTCAGTCAAGGCGGAATATCCTGAGATTGCTACAAAAGCACTGAAAAGCCTGCTTCCATTTCCAACATCCTATCTTTGTGAAGCAGAGTTTTCTGCAGTGACAGCAACCAAAACAAGATTACAGGGTAGACTGGACATAAGCAACACACTTTGGGTGTCACCGTCTGCCATCACCTATAGATGGAACCATCTAGTTGCAGGAAAACAAGTTTAGGGCTCCCACTTATTCTGCATTATGGTGAGTTGTATAATTATTTCATTATATATTACAACGTAATAATAAGAGAAATAAAGTGCACAATAAGTAATGCATTTGAATCATCCCCAAACCATCCTCAACCCCCCATTCCCACCCCAGTCCATGGAAAAATTGTCTTCCATGAAACCAGTCCCTGGTGCCAAAAAAGGTTAGGGACCACTGCCCTAAATTAACTATAAAGGGAAAAAGTGTTAAATGATAAATATATTGTATTAGGAAAATCTAAAATTGCTTTTAGTTAATACTACTATTAGCTGTCACCTTCAAACCCTGGCATAAACTTAGCACTCTGTAATGTGTGTGTAATCAGAGAATTTCTGAGTTCTGACTGGTTGAAATCGTTTGTGGTCTGATTGTTATAGACGTCAGAACATTCACAAGGGTTCAGGTTGTTGTGACAATTGCTCTTACATAATAGTTTGTTTTTGTTCTAAATAAATATCTGGAAATGTCCAGTTCTACAGATTTTGCAGACAAAATGCCTCCCCAGAGGGCTACTCCTAAAAAAATAACTAAATTTTTAAAAATATTACAAAGGATATGTCATACTCTATTTACTACATATTTATATTACTTAGGGTATGTAAATTCCACTCTTATGCAAGAAGCAGAAATACACTTACAGGCAAGGATCAAATGTTCTGCAGTTGTTAATATCTGACAGGGAGGGGTGAGATGCCTCTAGTGTGGACCTCGTGAGGCCCTCCTCACCTTATATTACTACCCCTAACTCTAAGTTTCTCTCCTTGGCATTCAGATTCCAAGTACCAGCTAAGTCTCACTTCTTCCATGAAACCTTCTTAACCTGCTCCAACCTCAGTTGATTTTGCTGTTCCCTTAACACCTATTATATTTAAAAATTTGCATCAGAGCTTAGTTTCTAGTTGTTCTCTGGTTATTTGATATGTTCTTGTCTTATGAGAAAAATTTATTGAATGCAGAGATCGCTTTTAAAGTAAAATTATCTTCTATTAAATAATATGTGCTCTATGTGTTGTTTTTCTCAATATGTTTTAGAGATTTGTCTTCATAAATATTTAGTTCATTCATTTTAATTGCCAATTAAAGAAGTTCATTGTTAAAAGATAAACTAATAAAAGAAAACCATAATACTCTGCATTAGACACTTTGTCTTCCTGCATTTCCTTCTAGATTTTTCCTATATGTTTTTTTCATAAATTTATACCATACATAATGTCTGTAACTTTTTTATTAACTGAACATATTTTCACATCAAAAAATATTCTTCTGGCCGGGCGTGGTGGCTCACGCCTGTAATCCTAGCACTCTGGGAGGCCGAGGTGGGCGGATTGCTCGAGGTCAGGAGTTCGAAACCAGCCTGAGCAAGAGCG
>VSMD01137867.1:0-73267 GCA_008750895.1 Mirza zaza | reverse complement strand
ATACGTGGATGATTGATTAATCCATAAGGATATAATTGCTGGAGTAGTGAACATTAATAACCAAAGGCTCTGAAATCTGCGAAAATCAGAGATGGAGCATCTTCCTTCAACATGTCCATGTGTCATTGTGGTCTTTGGATTGAAAGCCCCTACCTCATTACTATTCTTTCATCTTCTGCTTATGACCACAGCATAATTTTTTTATATTTGAAAAGCAAGAATTACTTGCTACTTAACACCATTAGGGTTAATGTAGCTGTCTCAAATTTCATTTTTATTTACTCCCAGCTTGAGACAGAATGCCTCTTTGTCCCTCCAAAAATCCATTCATAGGTGAACTTAATATTTTATGGTTATTGTCATTATAGAACTGCTAAGCCTGGCGGACACTTCTTGGGGAGATAACTAGTTATGTATGCTTGAGTTATATTTTATGCTTGTCATAAAAGACATTGTTACTTTTCTTTCAAAAGTTCAAGAACATAGTTAAGAAAAAATTGTGTACTTGCCACTCATAATTTCATTTAACCCTCACGGAAGCCTTAGGAGAGAAGCACTATTTCATCTCTCTCTGTTCCACGAATGAGGAATGAGGAAAGTGAGACTCCCACAAGTTAAGTAACTCAAACAAGGCTGCAGGGCAGCAGTATAGACAGGATTCCAACTCAATTCCTCCTCAAGATAAAGCCTATATTCTGTCCAGCCTGAATCTCATTAACACACTTACTGCCACACAAGAAAAAGAAAAATTTTTTCCCTGGTGTCACAGTGTTCTATTAAAACGATCCTTTCTAATTTGATATTTTTTATTGTTTTCTGTGTGTGAGTTATATGCAATGCAGTCCCCATTTTTAGAATTTAATTGTTAATATTAATTGTAACAATAAGGATATCAACAAATAAGATTTTCACAAACCAACTGCAGGGTTTTGCTTCAGGTGGCCCCGAGCTCAAAACTAATTTGAGTTAAATACAACTCATGTGGCGGTCAATGTATTAACAGCCCTTCTTTTTAGCCATTAATATTCTGAATACCCTCAAATTATTTCCATTCATCCCTAGATCAAAACCTGCTCTCTGGGTCCTTCCTTCACACTTAGGTGGCAGTCATTACTAAAAACACAGTCTTTAAGTGGGATGCATCTTGTTTATTCTAAGGATGTTCACAGTTCAACCTCGCTCAGATGTGTAAGCCATTGGTTCCCAATATGGCTGTTCCCAACGTGACCTGGAGAGAGATGGGTTTGTTTGGGGTGAAATTATCCCAGCATAACATCCCAGTGAGATTTCTAACTCATTAGGGTTAGAAAGGGCTCATTTTCTTAAAAGCCAGAAGTTATTCTGAAGCCTGGACAGGGTAGAAAATAATTCATTTTAAAAGGATCAAGTTTCCTTGGTGGCCTAAGGGACAACAACCTATAAGCAAAGGAGACTTGAGGACATCTCAACTCAATGGAAAGTACCAAAGTTAGAGATTTCCTCACCAGGTGTGGATTATTATTACATATAGCCAAGAACAGAAGAATATTATCCCAATATTCCTGATGGTCTGCAAGGCACCATGCCATTAACAGATGTGTCATATTTTGATATGGAATTATTTAATCCATTCAGGCTGTAATAAAATACTGTAGACTGAGTAAATTCTAAACAGCAAGAAACTTGTATCTCACAGTTCTGGAGGCTGGGATGTCTGAACTCAAGGCACCAGCAGATTTGGTGTTTGGTGAGGCCCCGTTTCCTGATTCATAGTTGGTGTCTTCTCACTGCCATCGGGGAATGGGAAAATAAGCTCCCTCAAGTCTATTTTATAAGGGCACTAATACCATTCATGAGAGCTCTGTCCTCATGAACTAGTCACCTCCTAAACCTCTACCTCTCAATCCTGTGGCATTGGGGATCAGATTTCAACATATTAATTTTGAGGAATACAAATATTCAAACTGTAGCATTCTACTCCGGCCTCCCATAATTCATGTCTTACACACAAAATATGTTCATTCCATCTCAGTAGCCCCAGAAGTCTTAACTTGTTCCAGCATCAACTCAAAAGTCTGAGGTCCAGAGTCTCAGCTAAAGATCACGTAAATCAGATATGGGTGAGACTCAAGGTAGGTTCCATCTGAGGCAAATTCCCCTCTAGCTGTAAACTTGTAAAATTAGACAAGTTACATGCTTCCAAAATACGATAGTGGGACAGACTTTTCTATTCCAAAGAGTAGAACCCAGAAAGAAGGAAAGAGTAACAGGTTCCAAGCAAATCCAAAATCCAAAAGGACAAACCTTATTAAATTTTAAGGCTCCAGAATAATCTTCTTTAACTAGAAGCTCTGCCCTCCAGGCCCACTGGAACAGAGGTGCTGCCTCTACAGCTTTGCTGGGCAAGGTTTGGGCTCCCAAGGCTCTGGGCAGCCTTGTTCCCTTGGCTTTGGGAGGCCCCACCCACATGGCTTTGGTGGGAGTAGCCATTCCACAGCTCTCATGGGTTGGAATATTGACCCTGTGGCTTCCTGTGGCTGGAATCTCACATTGGTGGCTCCACTGGCCTGAGGCCTTGGGGACAACCCCACTTCCATAGCTCCACTGGGCATTGGCCTCTGCCTCGGTCATGCATTTGAGGCTCTGGGCAGCTCCATCCTTTGACATCTAGATGGAGGTGGCCACATGCCCATGGTTCATGTACTCTGGGAGCTGGAAGAGATGACACCTTATGGGTGCCACCAAGGTTCACCATCTGTGCCCTCCCAAGAAGGGGCAGCCACCTGAACCTACAACACACCTGGAAGCACTTGTGCCAAACCTGGTGCTGCTTGAGTAGTCGTGTGCCGAATTTGGGAACAGGGGCTTGAGGCAGGACCAGGCAGTGAGTGCTGAGGTTCCAGGGACACCTCATCCCGTCCTTTGAAATTATCTGTCCCCAAGGTCCTCACACGCTGGGCCTATGATGAGAAGGTCAGCACTGATGGTCTCCAGAATGCCTTCTGGTCCAATCTTCTGTTACTTTGATGGATAGCACTTGGCTGGTCCATACTAATATCCTTATCAAGCAGTTCTTGGCCGCACCCTTGGTGTTCTCTCTTGAATACGATTTCTCCCTTTTTAGAACGTGGACAGGCAGAGAATTTTCCAAGTCTTTATGTTCTGCTTGTGTTTTGATTAAAAATTCTTCCCTTAAAATATTTCTCTCTTCTGGCATTTTACTATAATCTGTCCAGGGAAGCCATATTACACCTTTGCCACTTGGCTTAGAAATTTCTTTACAAAATATTCTGTTTCATAGCTCAAATTCTACCTTCACAAAAATGCTAGGACATGACTGTCATTTGGCCGAGTTCTTTGTCACTTGGTAACAAGCATCACCTTTCCTGCAGTTTCCCCCAGGAATAATGTGTTATAATTTCTGTTTGAGATCTCCTTTAAATGGCCTTTCCTGTCCATAGTTTTAGCAGCATTCTGTTCACAACCGCTTAGATTTTCTCTAAGAGTGGGACTTTCTCTCCTGTTCTTCTAAATTCTCACTAGGATCACCTTTAATGGCCTGTTTACAGCACTGTAGGCTTTTTTTTTTTTAGCATGTGCTTCAAAACTCTTCCAGCCTCTATGAGTTTCAAAGCCACTTCCATATATTTAGGCATTTGTTGAAGCAATACCTCCATTCTTTGTACCAATTTCTGTCTTAGTCTATTCAGGCTGCTTTAACAAGATACTATAAACTGGGTAGCTTCTAAACAACAAAAATTTATTTCACAGAGTTCTGAAGGCTGGGAAATCCAAGACTAGGGCATTGGCAGATTTTGTGTTTGGTGAGGGCATGTTTCTTGATTCATAGATGAGCATCTTCTGACTCTGTTCTCATGTGGTGGAAGAGGGTAAACAAGCTCCCTCTTTTTTAAGCCTCTTTTATAAGGGTGCTAATCCCATTTATGAAGGCTTTGCCTAGATGACCTAGTCACCTCCTAAAGGCCCCATCTACCTTAACGCTAATACCGAGTGTACCTGGGTGGTCCAGACAATGTCTCAGTTTAAAGCACAGAGGACTAGCAACCTTAATTTTATCTGCAACTTTAATTCCCTTTTTCCATCCAAGGTAACATATTCACAGGTCCCAGGGATTAGGATATAGACATCTTTGGGAAGCAGAATATTATCCTGCCTACCATGTTAGTGTATAAACCATTTAAGACTGAAATCGCCAAGGACACGAGTACAGATGAGGAAGAAAATCAGTTCAATGCCTGTGGTTGGGGATTTAAAGGGGAACCAGGAAAAGAGATTGAGAGAGAGCAAATGGACAGGAGGGAGGAAAAATAAGAGAAAGTGGTGTTCTAGAAGCCAAATGAAGAAGGTCTTTCAAGGAAGAGTGAATGACCCCTGTATCAATGTTGCTTGCGGGTTTAGTAAATGAGGGCTGGGACTAGGCCCCTGGATTTGGCAGTGTGAGGGTCACTGGTGACCTGACACAGGCTGTTTGCGTAGAGAGTTTCATGCAGCTGTTTCTTGCACTGCTCACCAGCACTATTCATGATGTTACAGTTTCCCAAGCACCTGCATGAAGTAAAGTTGTCTATTCCTTATGGACCAGTATCTTTTATCTTTAGAAACCCTCATTCCCACCGTACTATTTTTCTTTTCCTCTTCTGGCCAAACTATCTTTGCTTCCAGGCCTCCTGGCCTCTCTTGCACCCATTTTAATCAAGCTTTTGTCCCCCACCTTGCCACCAAAACAAGAGCAGAAGATTGCTTTCTGGTGTTCTTAAGAAACACACCACTGCAAATAAAAACAAGGCAAAGCCAAGTTCGAAAGGAAAGGGTGTGCTTCCCCCTCTTGTAACAAGGTAGAAAGTTTTATTTCAACAGAGGAAAAGAAACCAATAAAAACTTAGTGAGGAGACTTTTACATTTCTTAATGACATCTCCTTGCTTTTGTAGCTTTTATCCCTGTTGTCTTGCTTGTTAAACCTGTGCAGAGGAGGGAAGCAGATGTTCTGAAGACAGAGAAGTTGGAATGCCACAACTGCTTTATGATTATCTTTGAAGGAGTAGGGGCACTCTAGCTGGAGTAACTTATATTGACTACTGAGATGTAAGCAAGCTGGAAAGATCTTTGATGCCAAGAACCTAAATCCTAGAACCTTGTGCTAAACTCCAGGGAGTCAGAATTCTAGTGCCTGCTGCAGTCTGTTTGGCTAAGTTCTATTACATTCAAAATACATTTAAAATGCTCAGAAGGAAAAATCACGGCAATGTTCTTTCATTAACATTGCTATCACAAATAATATTTACATTAAATTCACTACAGTATGCCAAGTAATTTTGCAAAACTAAGGAGTAGAAAAATCACTTATTGTTAACACCCATCTAGAGATGAGGAGACAGAGTTTTTGCTTAAGATTCTACAGCTATTAAGTAACCATCCTGGGAAGGTCCACAATGCTGCTCTGAAGCTTGAAACTAAAATTGAAAAAAAACAAGTTGTAATTGTCCAGCTTTCTAAGTTTGCAGCATGAAGGTTAATAATTATGAGGAAACAGTGTTAGGTCTGTCTAGATTCCCCTGGTCTGTCAGTTCCCAGTGTCAAGAGTGAGTTCTGGTGCCAAGTTGAGCCAATGACAGAGGGATCGCAAGTACAAAGCAGTCTCACACAGTTTATTACAGGAAGGAGAAAGAAGCTATATGAAGTGAAAGTGAATAAGGAAGCTACACAAAATGACACAAAGTGAAAATATGTTCCAGAGAGAGAGGAACTGGTCAGTCTCCATGAGTAGAGAAAGACACTGAACTCTAGGGGTACCCTGGCTTTTATATGCTCTCTAGTTTGTCCTGCCTTTCCCCTGGCAGGATTGGTTGCCATTTCCCACCTTAGGGGTGATTGACAGGTTGAGGTTATATAACAGGTTATAAAACAGGTTGGTTACATAGGAATTTCCCTTCCTGTGCCTGTGTCTTCCCCAGAATCCTTCACAGACTCCACCCATGTTATGCTAATTAGATGGTAATAGGACTTAGGTTAATTAAAGGTCACTAGGAGCTCTTTACTGTGTATATTCCCACCAGGGAACAGTTCCTAGCTACAGTTTGGTTCCTAGCTACAATTTGGTTCCTGCTCTCCACCCTTAGCCACTTCCTTGCCTGCCTTGCTGTCTGTTTGCCCTCCTCAGACCTAACAATAATGTTAAATATTCTGTTAGAAAAAACAATCAACAGTAATTTAATTGGAAGAATATGGCAGCCTCAGATTGGTGTATGGGACTGGAAAATACCTGTCTCTGACTGGAGAAAATCATCACGTAGAAAAATATATAGCTGGCTACCATACTTCCATTCCAGGTCTGTCCATAACTTTAAAGTCAGAAGGCCTTGATCCTCTTTGCACACCACATCAAAAAAAACAACAACAACAAAAAAAGGCTCAAATTGGATGATAGACCTAGATGTAAGCCATGAAATTTCAAGAAAAACCATATAGTAGAAAAATACTTATAACTTGGTTTAGGCAAAGTTTTTTTTTTTTTTTTCAATACCAAAAAGTATGAAACTTGAAAAATATTTAAAACTTCTGTTATTGAAACACTGTAAATAAAATGAAGAGAAAAGCCACAGACTGGGAGAAAATATTTTCAAAACTCATATTCTGTAAAGAACTTGTATCCAGAGTATATAAAGAAGTCTTAAACTAAATAAGACCAAGAATCCAATAAAACTAGCAGAATATTTGAATGAACATTTGTCCAAAATAGATAACATGGATTGCAAAAGAGCTCATGAAAAGAGTTTAATATTATTCATCATTAAGAAAATGCAAAATAAAACTACAATGAGATATCACTATGGGATGAGGAGTAATTCGAACTCTCATTCATTGCTGGTGGGAATGCAAAATGGTACAGTCACTTTGGAAAACAGTCTGGCAGTTTCTTATAAAGTAAAACATACACTTAATATGACCAACAATTATACTTCTAGGTATTTACCCAAGAGAAATGAAAACATGTCCACAAGATAACCTGTACATGAATGTCTATAGAGCTTTATTCCTAGCCGAAATTATTCTTAAAAATAATGGCCATCAAGTAGTAAATGGCTTAATAAGTTGTAGTACACCTGTACAACAGAATATTACTCAGCAATGAAAAGGAAGAAGCTACTAATTTATTCAACAACATTCCAGAAAGGGAAAAACTGTAGTGACAAAACACAGACCAGGATTGCCAGAGGCCACGGGTCTAGGGAGTAACTAACTAACTATAAAGGGGCATCAGGGAACTTTTGGGGGTGAAGGAAATGTTTTATTTTAATTACAGTGGTATTTACACAACTGTGTGCTTATATACTGATGAGCCAAGGCTCGTCAAACTATATGCTTAAAAAGGGTGAATTTTGAGGTATGCAAATTGTATCCTGAGAGACCTGACTTGAGTTAGAAGGAAGACAGAATTTAAAGTAGAAAAAGGTTATGCCAGGGAGATACAAAATGTGTAGATGTCCAGCTAAGAAAAATTAAAAGAAGTAAATCATTAATTTAAAAAAAATTTTCTAATTGCTGTCCATGGACTGCAGTTCAGATATTTGTCATCTTTTATTGTTCAGTACAGCGTTGACCCACACTATACATGAGTGAATGTTTTTAATGATTTGCCAGCATCCAAAAAAACACAAGGCATTTCACATGAAAACCCACATTTTTCGTTTTGTTTATAAAAATGACACAGAGATCTGGTCACACTGGACCAGCATTCCAATATGTCTCTGCCGAGGCATTTCTGTTTTCCACTGTGGCTTTAATTCTTAAAGCAGCCCACCTAATGCCATTCTCTCAAGACCACAATGTCAAGTGACCAGACATAGTAAATTTAACATGGGCAAGCTAAAACACTGAGCTTTTAAACCAACAACATTCTTTTTAAAAAAATTCATTTATTTCAATAGATGTAAGGGGGTTGCATAGTGCTGAAGTCTGGGCTTTTAGTGTTCATTGGACTCAGTAGGTAATTTTTCATTTTTCACGTCCTCCCACCCTCATCCTCTGAATCTCTAGCGCCCATTATTCCACTTCGCATGGCCATGTATACCCATCGCTTAGCTCCCACTTACAAGTGAGAACATGTGGTGGTTGTTTTTCCATCCCTGAGATACTTCACTTAGGATAATGGCCTCCAGTTCCATCCAAGTTACTGCAAAAGACATTATTATTTCATTCCTTTTTATGGCTGAGTAATGTTCCATGGTGTGTGTTTCTTTATCCACACATTTTCTTTATCCACTCGTCAGTTATTGGTCACTTAGATTTAGTCTGTATCTTTGCAGTTGTGAATTGTGCTGTGATAAACATATGAGTGCAGCTGTTTTTTTGGTATAATGACTTCTTTTCCTTGGTGTAAATACTCTGTTATGGAATTGCTGGATTGAATAGTAGATCCACTTTTAGTTTTTTGAGGAATCTCCATGCTGTTTTCCATATACTGTTGGTGGTAATGTAAATTAGTACAACCATCAAGATTCTAGAATATAGGTTTTAATTTTTAAAAGTTTAATTTGGTTAGAAAGTACTGAGTTTAGTTATACTTTAGTTCTTATTTAAAACGCGGCTTAAATGATATTTTAATATTAATGTGGCTTAATCAATGTCAATACTGATATTGTAGGAATTTTCATGGGAGAAGATAAAAGACCTTCCAGAATATCATTTATCCTGGAGTAATTATGATTTTAGGAAATAAGAACTAGTTGTCAAATCTATCTCCTAGAAATAGGAATTCTAGACTAATGGTTATAAGTACTTAAGCAGAGTTTAAGTATATACCTTGCAAAGTCCACAGTTTTCAATGATACTCAAGTCACAGCTAGGAGTCACAATTAGAAGGAAGCATTTAATTAAAAACTATAATGGTAAAGAATATTTTAAAAATTGTAAGAAACATTTTTACCCAGTTTTTTTTCTTCCTTCCTATCTTCCACAATAAGAAGTATCCTCTTTACTAGTTAAAACTCATGAAGATCAGATGTTTTAATAAAGACTTACGGTTTATGAGATTGATAACTGGTTACACAGGCCAATATGAGTCACCTTGTAGTGATGTCCAATTACAAGAGAAGTTTCTAACAGATGGAAAAAGCACTTTAAGGAAGGAAATCTCCCTCTCCCTCATTCCAAGTCACAATGTAGAATATTTCCCCGAAGAGCTAGAATATTCATTTGTGGGTAGAAAGTTTAAGGGTTACTCCTACTTTTCTTTACCTTGAATCCAAGCATACCATTGGCATATAGCCATTGTCACATGGCCCTGTAATTATTAGGCATCCATATAAATAGAGGACAAAATTTTTGAGAAGGCATAGAAGCCTTTGACAAACTTGATTCCGAAGTCCAAAGTCAAATAATATGACTATTCTGATAAGGAACAAAATGTTTGTGATAGGTAGAACCGACCTCAATCTCAGTTTTAACCAAATTATCCAATAAACACTGGAGAGGTTTAATGTCAGGAAGTACCAACCTCCTGATGCCAAGTCTGCTTTTTGGTTTAAATCTTGATGTTTGTCCCACAGATCCAATACACTGAGTATTGCGAGCAGTGTTATTTTCAGTAACTGAGTTATTTTCAATAGACAAACTTAGATACTCATAATTCAGGCTCTCTGCTTTTATATTATCTTTCTGACATAGTACAGAGTCACTAGGCTTCACCCAAAGATAAATGCATAGATGAGGCTTGCGATTATTCCTCCATCGCAAGCATTTTATTTATGCTCGTGAACCAGAGCACAGTGTAATTCATACCTGTCAGAGGTTGCCAAGAGTCATTTTAAACCCATAAGGTAAATGAAAGCAGGAGGATACCAAGATTTGTCGCTGAGACCCTGTCTGGGTTCACAAAAGTCATTGCCCTTCTTAGTGGATATAGAGCTGCAAACATTAAGAATAATGACTAATAAAAAAAAGGTCATATTCCAAAGCTGCTCCCTTTGGAATCTGTTTGAGCAATTTAATAAACTGCTCAAAATGAAAGAGTACACAAGACTTTCTTTCAGGGTGTGAAAGATTTAGGAACTGGAAAATGCCATTTAAAAGAAAGGAAATCCCAGCGAATTAGCGCTCTGTCCTCAGGAAACACCTGCGTCTTGTGCAGGTCTGTTCCCTAGCCCACTCACCAAAACTATTCCTAGAGTTTCCCAGAAAAATGAATGCAGCCTAAGTTGGTCCTTCCTGATGACCAATATCAAGAGGTTAAATTTAACAGTGCTTCCAAGTAGCTGGATTTGCCAGTGTAGACTCATGAGAATGTTTGTTTTTAAACTCTATTATTTGAGCTGAGTTATTTTCCCTTCCCTCTTTCTGTCACCTTCTCTTGCCTATGCTTTTTTAAAGGGGCTTTGGTTTTCTTTGCTTGAAATGCCTTTCTCATTCTCCACAATCTAGAAACTTCCAGGGAGCTCTCCCTGACCCCTGAGTCTGATTTACAGGCTTCATTTCTGGTTCCCATGGCACTCTGTCCTTACCACACTGTTTCACAGCCATTGGTGACCTTTGCTGTCTCCACCAAAATATTGCACCCACTTTAGGACAGTGTTCACGTTGCATTTAACTTTGAAGTTTGTACTTGGTGCAATGCACAGGGCAGGCACAGAGCAGGCATCCGGAGAATAGAAGAATAAAGCAGAAGCCATTTCAGGAAGACACTACATGGGTTTTAATCTGTTTGTTTTAATCCTTTAAACAAAGATCTACCAAATTGCAGTAAACATCAGTACTTTCAGCAAAGTAGTTATACCCCTGCACATACACATTTACAACTCTGGCAGGAGTTGCATTGACATCAGAACAGTCCGCCTACCTTGATGTTCCCATTTGTAAAAAATTAAATTCAGACACAGATGAAAACACCTCACAGGAGCTGGATATTTGCAACCTGTACATTTTGATGTTGGAAAAGACATAGTGTGTAACCGCTCTGAAGCTCTCGTTTTCGGCTAGGTTGAAAACATAATCATATTCCTGAATAGAAGATCAATAGTGCTGGGATAAAAGAAAAGGAGATAAAAATGTTCCTTTGTTTTTATATTCTCCCTGTCCAGTTTAACAATCCAAAGTACTACTGAGAGAGAGAAGAAGGGATTTCTGAGGCTTTTATGCTCATTGCTGCACAGTTATTTAGGAAGAGGGGAGATGGGGAGGTGATTTCTTGATAATCTGTTTCTCATCTCTACTCCTACAATCAAAGAGCAAAGCACAATGACATGAACGTTTCTTTATATTTAAGAACTAAATATGACCGTCAGCTAATTATTCTCATAAATGAATTTCATACAATTTTAGAATATTTCACCAATACCCAGAGCCAAAAAGTATAGATTTGCAGGCAAGACAGGAAAGAAGCCAGTGGCGTGAGTCATATAAATGATGGGGCGGGGGGAGGGTACCGGAATTAATGAGTTGGGCAGTTTCCTTGGCTGTAAAATGAGAAGGTTGAATAAGATTATGTTTAAAGAGTTCTTTCAGCTATAAAATTATATAATATTATGATTCTAAATCAGCCATGCTATCAGTAGGAAATGAAAATCATCACGCCTAACATTTTTACAACACCTTATGAAGGATTTGCATATCCTTTACCAAATGCAGTTGACTCTTAAGTTTGACTTGATGAAAAGAGCCAGGTTTTCTTTTTTTTCTTCAATACTATGTAGCTACAATCCATTCATTCATTTATTCTGCAAATGGCCCAATGGTTTCTATTATGTGCTATCCAATGGTGCTAACACCTTAGAAAACAAAAATGAACCTAATGCAGGCCCTGTTTTTATAAAGTGTGCAGTCTCATAGGACAGACATTAAACACAATACATACAAAATATGAGCTATGATATATACATTGATATATATGCAGAAATGACATATGCAACTATATACATATGTAATTACAAGTTGTGAAAATGCTATGAAGGGCAAAGAGCTCAATGAGTGAAAACAGCAAGTTGAAAGATTTTAGACAGCGTTGGAGAGGGAGGCCTGAGGGCCTAACACGTAAGCTGAGAACCGAATCATGAAAAGGACACAGCTTTTCAAAGAGCAGGGGAAGAGCGCTCCAGGCGGGAAGAGGGGCATAAATGAAGGCTCCAAAGGGGGGAGGGGGAGAGGGTGGCGTGTTGAAGTCACTCGAGGAGGGCCAGTGTGGCAAGAGCAGGAGGGGAAAGGGCAAGGGGCAGAAAGGAGGGGGTGATAGGAAAGAGTTTAGATTTTATTCCAAGTGCGAGGGAAAACAGGAACACGTTTTACATAGGGAGTCGGTCTCATGTGTTTGACACTCCCTGGCTTCTGTATGGAGAATGGGCTGTCACACTTGAGGGAGGAAGCAGACGAGCAGTGAGGAGACTTCTGTGCTCCTGGTGCTCTGGGGGTGGGGCACAGGGAAGGAGAAGCAGCCCAGGTGTCACCCAGGTTTCTATCTTGAGCAGCTGATTTGATCAAAGTATCCTTTACTGAGACAGGAATGATTGGGGCAAAGAGATAGAGAAAATTATTAGGAGGCAAATAGTTCTGTTCTTTGCTGGGAAACCTAATAAATCAGTTTTTTATTGTGGTATAATACCTATAACATAAAATTTACCATCTTTTTCTTGTTGTAGAAATATCTGAGAAAATTCTTAAATATACTGTTATCACTTCATGTTACGGCCATAAGTAATTTGTTTTTTTGATTTTTACATTGTGGTAAAATACACATACATAACATTTACTTTTTAAATCATTTTTAAGCTTACAGTTCAGTGGCATTAAATGCAGCCACCTTGTTGTGCAACCATCACCACCACCCATCTGTAAAACTCTGTACTCATTAAACAATAACTTCCCATTTCTCCCTCATCCCAGCCCCTAGCAATCACAATTCTACTTTCTGTCTATATGATTTTAACTATTCTAAGCACCTCATTATTAGTGGAGTCATACCATATTAATCTTTTTATGACTGGCTTATTTAACTTAACATAGTGACCTCAAGGTTCATCCCTGTTGTAGCATGTGTCAGAATTTCCTTCCTTTTTAAAGCTAATATGATATTGTGTGTGTACATCACATTTTGCTCATCCGTTCATCTGTCAGGGGGCACCCGGGTTGTCTCCACGTTTTAGCTGGTGTGAATAATTCAGCCCGCCTCATTTTTAACCAGTTGAATCCCACTTACCCATCAGTATGCCAAGAGATGTGTATTAACATCTGTTGTGTGCACAGCACGTTGCTATGAGCAAGCCATAACTTCTTATATTAAAATTTATAAGTTTTAATATTCTGATTTACTATTCTATAGCAAGTCAAAACCCAAATGTTTGGTATTGTCTGAACTGGTTTTGCTTCGTATTTAATTTGTATTCATTAGAAGCACTACAATGTTGGTGAAATCAAATTAGATAACACTATTCATCAAATAATTTTTCTGCATGAAAGTCAAATTCTGGCTCCTTTGGAATGCTTTTACAAAATGGCTAGAGTAATGCAAACATAATTTTTAAAAATACATATATCCATACTGCATATCACATTAGGAATGATTCCTTTACATTTATCCTCCATTTTTTATAGGCAAGGAAGGTGGAAAGAATGTGTATAATCAGCAAATTTTCTCTGAGCAAAATAGTCCCATTACCCACAAATAAAATTTACTGCAAAATTATACATGAGAAATTGTAAGAGAAATGTTCACAATTGAAACCTTACTGTAGGCGTCTATTATGGAGAAATGTAAGCTGGAAACTCAATTTCCTTATACAATAACCACAAAAGCAACAAGCATTTCTAATAAGCAACATCAGATAGTTGCCATAAGCCATATTTGGGTTCCTGTATGCAAATTGGGGATATGTTTTCAACTGCAGGGAATGTTTGCAGAACAGAAGGGATAATGTTTGAAGCAATTTAGTACATGGGGAGAGATTTTATTTGTGAAAGGAGTATATAAGCCTTGACATAAGCAGGCATAAAAGGATATTAAATGATTGTGGTGACTCTGGGCAATTTTGTTTATTATATAATTTTTCCCTTTTTCTTTCTCAAAAATTGATATATTCAAGTTGTCTTTTGCTGAGATACTGTGTTACGCTAAAAAAAGTCCATACTCATTCCTTAGGAGAATGAGCATTTTATATTACTTGTATTAAAAATGGGAGTTTTCTGTGTCAGAAAGGTATTTTCCAGAATATTCCATTTGGCCACAAGTCATGGGCCCATTAATCCCAGACACACAATCTATGCAATGAAAATAAGCTTCATGGCTTCATTTATTGATGACATCATCTAAGTGTTTTCTCCACAAGGATATAAATGCATTGCTTGGCCATGGTGAATATTTGCTGATGGAATGTCTAATTGAAATAGGATAATGTTCTGCTCTTCTCTCCTTGTGATTTCAACACACTTCAAATCAAAGCATTGGCCAGTCAGGTCAGCTGTATTGGATTGATCTTTGGTTTCCCTTCCCCTTAGAGATTCAGCGCCTGGAGTCTTCCCTTGCCAAGCAATCACAGCAAAAAGCACTTTAGAGAAAGCAAAGTAGAAAAAGAAATGCCTTAAATAATGAATAATATTGCTGATACCAGTTTTAATCATTTGAGAGACAAGATTAGATTTTTAATGCTGAAAGAGCCATCACTATATACTTTGGGTTTAAGTTTACAGCTAATGGAACCCAGAAAAACCTGGAGACAGTCTAACAGGAGGGTCTGGGCATAGAGAGGTGGGATGACTCAACTCCATGAATCGCCCTTGTTCTCACTCAAAAAGCAAATGCTCTGCCGTGATTAATACGTCACCTCACTGCCCAGAGACAGGATCCCCAGGGGCTAGACTGGAGCACAATTTATTGAATTTTTTTAGGAGACTAATTATATGTGATAGCACCCTTCCTTTCTAACTTTTTTTCTTTTTTTCCTTTCTGTAGGAGTTCACATAATTCTAGGCAAAAGAAGAAGAAAAAATCATACATCTCCGCAGTCATAGGCTAGGTCTGTAACTTCCTAGGCATGTAATTTCCACTAAAACCTCCAAGGATTTGTTTTCTTTGTTTTAGCAATCTCCTTCCACCCCTTGCTCCCAATCCTCTTTACAATTCCTCCAGCGTTTCCTCCAACTCTGATCCATTTATTAAATGTTACATCAACTTGTAAAGCTTCACGTACCTAGTGTGTAGGGAGATTTCGCAAATGGGGAACAAATGCCCACCCTGAATACCATGGAAGGGCAAGGTTTCTATGGTTACTTCTGATACCCGGCTTCTACTTATGTAAATTGTCTTCTGTGTAAATGTGCAAAAGAAACTGGCCTCTGAGGACACTTAACCAACATCCTCAAAAGATTTCATTCAAAGCCTAATTTGCAGCTGAATAAAACCTCTCCTCCTTTCTCAGCTTCCCCAGTTATCTTTTTAAGTCACGTTGTTTATATTTGAACATTCTCCTTTTTCTATTCCTTCTCCCCTGGTCCCCTGTGTGAACTAGTGAGATGGGTGTGATGGAATAATAACTAGAAGTCGCTTTGTATTTGAGATGTTACCAAAGTTGACTGACAGTTGACCATCGTGGAGAGATTGTAATGGCAAGATACTATATATAGAAGGGGCACCCACAGGCCCAAGCATAGAAATGAATGAGGAATCGTGTGGTCATGGTCTGCAGTGAATTAAGGGGTATTCATTTCACCACTCAGTCTGTCAGAAGTCACACCATTTGATTTGTTCCATTTCTATTAAATAATTTGTTTCCATTTGTCAGAATTGTAGGAGAGACTACTTTGGGTTATAAGGGGAAACACCCTTGAAAAATATATAGACTGTTAATGAAAAGACATCATTAAAAGAGTGAGGGCTAGCCACGCTGCAGAAGATTATATTAATGTATATATACACATACACGTGTGTGTATATATCTAGGTGCATATATATATAAAATCTTTTCTGCATTCAAGTCCAGAATACATAAATATATTACAAGGTGTTCAACATCATTGCTCATTAGAGAATTGCAAATTGAAACCACAATGAGATACTGGTACACACACACCAGTTTGGTCAGGGGTCCTCAAACTTTTTAAACAGGGGGCCAGTTCATTGTCCCTCAGACTGTTGGAGGGCCGGACTATAGTTTTAAAAAAAAAACTATGAACAAATTCCTATGCGCACTGCACATATCTTATTTTGAAGCAAAAAAACAAACGGGCAAAAGCACCCGCATGTGGCCTGCAGGCCGTAGTTTGAGGACACCTGATTTAAACAAACAAAACAACACAGTAGTTCTTCCTTACCCACGGTTTTGCTCTCTGTAGTTTCAGTTAGCTGCAGTCCAAAAATATTACATACAATAAGCCAGTTTAAGAAAAAGACTACATTAACATAAACTTTTATCACACCATATTGTTCTAATTGTCCTATTTTATTATTAGTTATTGTTAATCTCTTACTGTGCCTAATTTATAAATTAAACCTTATCTTAGGCATATACATGTAAGGAAAAACATAGTATACATAGGCTTCAGTACTACCTGCAGTTTTAGGCATCCACTGGGGGTCTTGGAATGCATCACCCCTCTTGGAAAAAAGGGGGACAACTGTACCAGGTGTGAGCATGAATGTGAAACAACTGGAACTCTCACGCGCTGCTACTCACAGCATAAATTGATAGATTGTTGGAAAATTTTCTGGTGGTATCTATTAAAGCTGAACATAAGCATTTCCATGACTCAGCAACTCTACTCCTAAGTATATATCCAACATAATTGTCTGCAATGGACACCAAAATATTTGTACAAAAATAATTAAAATAGCGTTATTATTGGTAGCCCCAAACTAGGAGTTGCCCAACCATCTTTCAAAAATTGAGTGGGTAAATAAAGCCATACCCATACATGGGAATGTTATGGCACCATGGAAACCAGTAAACTCCTGACACTTTTGTGAAGTCAGGATATGCTTACCCATTGATGAGAGTATCCCCTGGGAGCAGACAAAGTGAGCTTTGGGGGTGTTGGTGATATTCTATTCTTTGATCTGGATGATGGTGACTTTGCCCTGGCTTTGTGTGACCAGATGGCACAGTGCCCTGCTGTGCCAGCCTTGATGGTTTTTCTCTGAAGATTTCTAGATGTCACTTTGAATCAGAGTTGGCTTTTCTCCCGCCTCGCCCTGCTACTAGGTTTCTTGGTACAGAATCAACTCACCTCACCTGTAATATGGTGGCTTTGAGATTCGATGACTCTGAGCCACCGTTCCCAGCTGGCCAGTCCAGGGAGTGGGACTTCGCCGAGTGATCTTGGCGAAGAGAATCTGATTGATTCTGGCTACTTTTCAACTGCTCTAGGATGCCAAAATAAACCTGCCTTAGTGGCAAATCAGAATCTATCAGTGGCAACTGACTAGCTGCACTTCTGCAAAGCAGGCATCTGACAGGTCGGTAACTAAGGAAGCGGGGTCAAATGACGAGAGAGCAGCCTGGTGTCCTCTGACCCGGACACTCTACCAAGTAGGAGTAGACTTGGCTTTGAATAAGTTGGACTGACAGTTATGACAGAAAACCACCTTTTTTAACCCCTGTCTCTTCAAACCCTGTGTGAAAGTGATTCTCAAAGTGTGGTCCCTGGGCCAGCAGCATTGATGTTCTCCTAGGAACTTGGGAGAAATGAAAACTCTCAGCCTCCATGCTACACCTGCTGAATCAGAAACTGCGGGCACAGGGCCCATCAGTCGTGTTTTAAGAAGCTCTCTCACCAGTCTGGTGCTTGCTGGAATCTCAGAACCAGTGTTTTGTCAACTCCATTCTTCAATACATTTGGTAGAAGGGAAAGGACATGTGATGTGGAGTATGTATTCTTCAGTTTCAGATTTAGGAGAGAGTTACCTAGTAAAGGAAGGCAGGTAAGATGTTTCCAAGAGTGGTCAAGGCACCCTAGGTCGAGAGGGCCTTCAGCTCCACGTGGGGGTCACCAGAGATTTTTAAGAACCTTCTGTCCAGGCCTGTCCCCAGAGATTCTGGCTTCATTAGTCTTGGGTGAAGTCACCTTGTTTTTTAAAGGTGCCTACCTTAGTCGGTTCAGGCTACTATAAGGGAATACCACTGGCTGGGTGGCGTATAAATAGCAGAAATACGTTTCACACAGTTCTGGAGGCTGGAATTTTGAGATCAGGGTGCCAGCATGATTGGCTTCCAGTGAGGACCCTTTTTCTCTGGTCCACAGAGCACATCTTCTCCCTGTGTCCTCACATGGCAGGAAAGGCAAGGGAGCTCTCTGGGGTCTCTTCGTAAGTGCACTAATCCCACTCACGATCCGATCACTTCCCAAAGCCCCCACCTCCTGATACACCGCATCGGGGTTTGCATCTCATCATGTGAATTTTGCAGGGACACCAACATTCAGTCTATAGCAGCATCCCAGCCCTAGCCTTACCATGCAGCTGAGATCATGAGTGAGTGGCGTAGATCACCAAGCCCCTCACGCCTGCTGATAAAATTATTCTTGTTTTGAAAGAGTTTCTTCCCTAGGCTCCCTGTTCCAGTGTTCAGTTTTCTGCTCATGTTCATGTCTCATCAAAGTCTCTGTTGTGTGGCTAATTTCAACTAATGAGTTTTAAAATATTTGTTGATTACCTTTAATGTAGCCAGTACGGCTATAGAATAAGAGTACCCATCTCCTCCCATCTGCCCCTGGGGTTCTCATCTGGTTCTTCAAAAGTAGGAAAGTGGATTTTGTGTATACAGGTGAGTCATTTGGGCCCTGGAGTCCAGTGGTTCTGAGTTTGATCATGGCGCCACCCCTGATTGGGAAACCTTGAGCAAGTGAGTAATTTAGCCTCGGGGAGCCTTGGTTTCCTCATTTGTCAGAGGAGGCTGGTTCAGTGCCAACGCACAGTGCATTGTCATGCAGGTTAAATGAGAGTGCCAAGGAAGAGCGAGTGCAGTGCCTAGGGCGCTGGCAAGCTCTCCGTGTGCAGTGTCATATGACTGAGGACACAGTTCAAGCCTTCTGTCTTGTCCCCACCATCCACACTGGAACTAGACTCTCTGACTCCAGTGCCCACCCAGCCCACTCCAACCCCCCTCATGCAAGCTCCGTGACCCCCAGCACGGTATGTACCTCCTCTAAGCCTCAGACTCCTCATCTGCAAATTTCTCACTTGACGTGAGAACTAAACAAGGGAAGCCCTAGTGATCGTTTAGCCCAATGCACATCATTATTGGGTTATTACAGCAGCATAATTCCATAGAATGATACCGCTTTAAAAATTATTTTAGGACAGTTCTCTTATTTAAGAGCTTTCTGGGTAGACCCCCTGCATAGCTTGATCTGCCATTAAGTTAGTATATGGGTTTGGATTGGGGTTGGGATTAGTGTTGGGATTAGTGTAAGTATTCATTTCAGCATAATGAATTATGTGTCCAGAAGATCATGATACAGAAGGAAGCGAGTTGTCTTCATCTCTTGCCCATTTCCCCAATCCTTCCTTGTTGCTTTGGACTCTTCCCTCCTGAGCCTCTCACCTCTCTTCTCCCTCCAAGAGTCCTCCTTCCTCTCCTGGCCCGTGTGGCCATCCCTAGCAGGGCTGAGAACCACGTCCCTGCTGGGCAGGTGTCTCTCCTTCCTTCGGCCCTAGACAGACATGACCCACATTCCAGCTCCAGCCTCCCTTCCTCCTCCCCCCACTAAGAGCTGAATCTCCCTGCTGCTCAGGAAACACACGCCTGCCTTCTCTCCAAAGCTGGTGAAACTTTCTCAAACCCTCTGAAACCTCCTCCTTCCTAATGGCTTCGAATTTGAGAACCAATACCAGTCATTCTTTTGTCTTCGGTGCTTGGAAACCGAAATAGCCTTTAAGCCCATCTGGGAAGCAACCAATTCAATTAGATTTCGAGATAAGTGCACATGGAGCATAATTGAGAAAAGACAGGAGACTCTTGCCTGCAGAAATGATGAGGGCCTCTCGGTGACTGTGGGAACTGCGTTGTGTGATTCTCCGCGTTCCAAGTGCGGCTGCTATTCATGAGTCACACTGTCTTGTGCCAGTTTGTGCAAACTGTTGTCAGTGCCGGCAGGCTGATTTCCCCGTGTCTGTCGTGACAGACGGGGTCGTTAACGGGAGTTCCACGTGTTCGCCCGCTGGAGAAGCACTGGGGCAGGAATTCCAGGGATTATCCTAAGAAGACTCGAATAGCGTCAGAAGTCCAGTGAGTCAACCAGGGCTAACATTATTCTTTACTCCCAAAGCTTACTAGCAATATATTCTGAAACATTGCACTGATAATCAACTGCTAACTAATCTAGGCTTGTACTGACAACTTCTTGTGTCGCCATCAAAAGCCATTATGTCTTAGAATGGGCCCTCCCAGCGGTCCAGCCCTTCCTTGGCTTCCTCTTTTAGTTGGTCTGAGTTTAAAGGATTTTTGAAGGTCATGCAGCCCCGCTCTTGGCTAACGCACAAATTTGCTTTGCTATATGTCCCTAAGTGAATAGTTGGGCCTTTCTGGAAACCTGGTATGGCCAACTCTATTTGAGGTCTTCTTAAGGGGTAAATGTCCCTGGTCTGAGAAGATTCATGTTAATTAAAATGCAGTGACCCTTCCCATTCAACAATCAGACCTTTTTCACTCCTGACTTCCACATGTCTGTTTCTGTTGCCGTGCTCCCTCTGCCAGACTCTGAGTTCACTCCAGGCACAGCTCCGGCATGAGCTCTTGACACCCCTGTGCTATATGACCCCGGGGCACTCTTCATTCCTGCTTTGGTGCCCTGGATCCTGCTCTCACTGCCTCCAGTCCACTACCTCCATTTATGCGGAGAAGTTCATGGAGCGGTGACGTTCTGTCTGCTGTCTCCATCTTAGGAGAATCAGCCACGTCACACCCAGCAGGTCAGCTATCAAATGCATGGAGCAGCTGATTACATCTTCAAGACCCCGATTGTCAAATATGTTAAATTTTCTGGCACTGAGCTAACAGCTGCACCTCTGTAGTGGCAAGATACCTTACTGACTAAATGCGCGTGTTTGGATATCCTCTGACCCAGGTTCTAATCCCAGTGCCACCATTTCCTCGATACTGGCCATTTGCAAAATTGATCAGTATATACATACATTAATTTCCTAGTCTTTAAAATGGAAATAGTACCCATAAGTATTTTATAGGGATCTTGTGCATATAAATGAAGATGCTTATAAAGCACTTAGCAGCACAGTGACTGATACATGTAGGTTCTTACATTTTTGTTGTTGCAGTTGCGTTCCTGTTGTTATTCTGCTTATTCATCTTAATCTTTCTCATTGGAATCATATGTGATAAGTCCAAATCTTCTATATAACAGCCCTTCATTTGTTTGAAGATAATTTTCATATCCTACCAAAGGATTAGTCTTTCCAGGATGAAGATTCCTGCTACTTTAATAATGTCTTTTGTGATTTGCATCTCTTTCCTATAAAACAGAGGATCAGAGTATATGGTGTATACTCAGAGAAGACGGGTTCAAATATAACCTCCACTTCTTACTAATTATAGGAATTTAAGCAAATCACATATAGTCTCTTTGATAAAGGTAGTCTAATTTAGAGCTGAGGTTTCTCAAAGGTAGTTACATCATATACTGTTCATCACATTTAACTCACCATCAAAAACCCCAGGTCAGGCCAGGCGCGGTGGCTCACGCCTGTAATCCTATCACTCTGGGAGGCCGAGGCGGGAGGATTGCTTGAGGTCAGGAGTTTGAAACCAGCCTGAGCGAGACCCCATCTCTACTAAAAATAGAAATTAATTGACCAACTAAAAATATATATAGAAAAAATTAGCCAGGCATGGCGGTGCATGCCTGTAGTCCCAGCTACTCGGGAGGCTGAGGCAGGAGGATCGCTTGAGCCCAGGAGATTGAGGTTGCTGTGAGCTGGGCTGATGCCACGGCACTCACTCTAGCCTGGGCAACAAAGTGAGACTCTGTCTCAAAAAAAAAACATAAAACAAAAACCCAGGTCTTTTTCATATATGCAATGTACTTCTGCACTTGGTGTTTATTTTCAAGGAATGGGAAAGTAAGGTGGGGGTGGAAGAAAGGAGGGGCGATCTTAGCTTAGGGTCTCCTAAAGGGAGTAGGAGTAGGGAAAGACAAGAGAGGCAGGAGGCTGAAGAGTCACAAAGATGGTGCAGTGTCCTGCAGGCCTCTCCATAGTGACAGCCATGACAGATTGACAGATCTTGGGGGTCTGCTGGCTGCCGAGAGGCCACATAAACAACTGCTGCTCAGAACCACGAGGAAAGGAGATGTATCGATCTACTCATGTCAGGTTCCGTTTCCCAAGGCTTGCTCTGTGGGGGCAGTCGTTGCCCCATCCTTCCAAGTTGCAGGTGCCTTGGGTACCAAGCAGATCTTCAGATGTCTAATTCCCAGAGGAGACGGGAGGTGTGAGCCGCAGGTATAAGGCAAGGTACAGCCAGTTGGGCCCATCTGGAGCTGGTCAGACAATATAAAGTGCTTATCACCTGAGAAGCAGCTGGGGCCAGAAAAAATGACCAAGGCCCAGGAGGCCAGTGAGATAGAGAAGACCCCAAGTGCATCGCCATGTATCACGGGTGCTGCTACACTCACACAGTCGATGAGTTTAACCTATAGCAGGACTTTGCATGTGTGCCTGTTCACGTCCTCTTATAAATTTGGGTGCCCCCTTGCAACTGCATGATGTCGTGTTGAGTCTGTCACTCGGTGTGGTCACTGCGGCTGACGTACTCTTTGCCGCGTTTCATCTGGGTCTATAAAATGTCAGGGAAAAAATGTTGAATGAGAAAGGGGCCCTGCCAGGCATTTCAGCTTACTGTTTTTCATCAAATTTCTATATGTCAGTGAAAATCCCTTCCTTTATTGAAATTAGTCCTAATAAAAATATCCCTAAATCACTGGTTTTCTGGTATGCCCCCTCACATATGTATAGATAGCACCAGCTTTTAGAAAAGAAAATAGCCATTAAGCTCTCAAAGTATTTAGAGGGTCTTGCAGAGATCGTTTACCTGTAGTCTCAATCATATTTACCATCTGTCTTTCAGCCCCATGAACCAACCATTGTTAAGTTGCCTGAAGAAGTTTCATGTAAATACAGCATCAGAGTAGACAACAATTCCTACTTTACATGACACAGATCCTCTGTGTTTGATCTAATCCCTTTTTTGAAGCCTCAACAGCAGGAACAAAGATACCAAGATGCATACAAGGCGTATAAGGCATTGAGAAACATTTAAACATTAAAATCCCCAATGATATGTTTATAAGCATTTCCATTTAAGTTATATTGATGTATTCACATAAGTGTTTCTGTTTATTAATCCTTTAATTTTCCATTTTTAATAAAAAGGACTGAAATGTTGGACATCCCATTTATCAGTACTATAGAGTAAATATAGAATAAATAGTAATAGAAATAATTTTATTTGCTACATCTTAACATCTCATAAACATACTTTGTCACTATTTTTTCTCTTTTTAACTCAGTTTGAATTAGAAGATTGAGAGAAGTGTCTTTTGTAGAAGACATTGCTTAAAAGTTAAAGGCAAAAATACAATATACAAAAATTAGATTCCGTCTTTATAGCTGATGGAAAGTCAGATTCCTTTCCAGGAATAAGAAAGTGTCCAGGGTGAGGAAGGTAATGAAGTAACTGAAATAAGAAGGTGTTTCTTTACATTCCCCTTGCATATGTCAAGTATAAGTTGACACGGAGTCCCTCCAGATTAAGTTCCATAATGTGTTACCATATAAAATAGTTCTAGAAGAGCCAGGACCATATTAACCTGATTGGTTCTGAATGATACCTAGCCAGTCACAAAAATGCATTAATAAATCTTTTAAAGATCACAGTCAATGCAAAGATTCTTTGTCATTTTATTTCAGATGCATCAACATTTGTTCTGTTTACCCCACAGTTGACAAAGCACTTTTATGTATGTTGTCTCATTTCCTCTTCACAATTATATGTGGATGTAGGCAGGGGAAATATAATCCTTATTTCACAAATGGGTAATCTGAGGTTAGAGGAGATTGTGTTCAGTAGGGTTTTGACTCTAAATAAATAATAAAGATGAGAATATTTGGGATATTGTGAATTTTGGGAAATTTTACAAAAGATGTGTAAGTGCATAGTGAGATTTAAGACTGCGAGATTACTCAGTTTTTGTGCCTTAAATATAACAGAAAAAAGAAGTAAAAATCTTAACATTTCTAGTGTGTAATAGCTGTCAACACACAGAGCCACCTACAGTGGGGCTGCATATGTCTAAGTCATCTGAAAATAGCTTTGGTTAATAGAACATGACTAGGAAAAATATTATTACATGGAAGATGTTTCCAGCACTAGAGATATAGTCTAACCTGTCTTGTGGAAAAAAATCATAAAGACACAATCTCATTTGTAAACATGACCTCTAGCTCAATTCTTATATCTAATGAGGTGCTGGGAAATGTTTCACAAGTAGCTCTCTGGGGGGGAAAAAAAAAAACAGACCAGAGCTGAGCATTTTCTAATCTCTGTGGTGTAAATACTCCCACTATGGCTATTTTCAAGTTATCAATAGTTTAATAAAAAACTGACTCATAAAACTCCTGAAAATGTTTTAGTTGTTTCTCCCCAGCTGGTACAAGCTGGCTCTGCACGCCTCTGTGTATAGCGGTGTAAGTGACCACGCAGCGTCTCCTCTCGTAGCTGATAATCATTTCAAACTTCATATGTCCAAATCCTAAACTCCTGCTGCCCCCCTGCCTCACCGTCCCCTGACATATGCCACTTGCAACCGTGGTCTTCCCTGTCTCAGTTAATGACAACTCCATCCTTCTAATTCTTCACACCAAAATCCTTTGCATCATCCTTGACACTTTCGCTCACACCCCTTTTCAGACCTGTCAGAAAATCTTGTAGGCACTACCTTCAAAATATGTCCAGTATCTGGTCCACTTTCCTAACCTGCTGACACCCAGATACAAGTCATTACAGCCTCTTGCCTGGTGTATTGCAGTAGCCTCTTGGATTTGCTCTCGAGAGTAAAGGGTACTAGGGTAAAGCTCTCTAGAGCTCTAACAAAAAATTGTAACGCACATCCCCAACTGTCAGGCCCTAGCATAATAAAGGTTTCTCATTCCACTCCCTGTTTGATGCAGGCCTGGGGGAGCTCCTGGATAGCTCCCCTCTAAGTGACAACTTAGGGACCCATCACATACCTCTGCTGTTGGAGTTCTTAGCTTCCAGCCCCACAGGCAGGGAGAAGCATGGGACCTTTCAGGAGCCAGGCCTGGAAATTACATGCATCTCTTCCACTCACATTGTGCTGGCCAGAACCAGGCATGTGGCTCCATCCAGATACAAAAGGGCTGGAAAATGTAATGTTTGTGTACCCCTCTGCTCAAAACCACCCGATAGCTTCATAACGCATGCAAAGTGAAAAACCAAGGGCCCTCAATGGCTGATAAGAGCCCTTCATGGTCTGGCTCCTGTTCCTTCCCTGATCTCATGGCCCACAACTCTCCCCTGTACCCATCCCATCCCAACCACATTGCACGCCTTGCTAGTCCCTTGGCATGCCGGGCACGCTACTGCCCCAGGGCTTTCGCACTTGTTCCTCCCTTTGTTGGACACCCTTTACCTAGATCTATCGGGATAACTCCCTCCTGTTCCTCAAATACTTCTTAAATGTCACCTTCCTTGGCCACCCGATTTCAAATGTCAACTCTTGCCCAGTTCTCCTTATCCTTCCTTATCATCTTCTCTGGTTTATTTTTCTCTATAGCACTTAGCACCTTGTAACACCTATGTAATTTACTTATTATTTCATTGTTGTCCTCTAACCCTACAAGAATTTAAGGGAGTTCAATATATTTTGTTTCTGTGATGTCCCAGAACCTAGAACAATGCCTACAGATAATAGGTATTTAGTAAATATTTGGTTAATAAGTAAATAAATGACAAGTGAAGTTAAGATCATTTTTCTTATTTAGTGAACCATTTTGAAAAAATTAAGTTTTTAAGTCTTTTGACTTTATCAAAAACCACACAAAGGAAGACAGAAGATGTGATTCAAACCTATAATAATAATATAGTGTCAAGTATGATCCAAACTACTCATCGCATTATTTAATCTTTTCAAAATCACAATGAGATAGATATTATTAATTTATCCTGTTTTATAATCGAGACTGAAACACAGAGAGGTCCTTTTCCCTGGGTTATATGCCTCATAGGAGAAAGAGTGGGGAGTTGAACCCATGCAACCTGACCCCAGAGTAAAGGAAACTAGATAACAAGGTCCAAACATTTTTAATCTGTGTTTACGGGGAGTAAGATTTTTTTAAGGTGAATGAGTTACGCCAGTAATTAATTGTGACCTTGAACACATCTGAGCCCCTTTGGATCTTGATGTTTTGATCTATAGAGGGTATATGGATACAGATCACTGGAGAAGTCTCTTCTGGCTTAATAATTGATGAATGAATAACTTGCCTGGGGCCACACAAGCAGTAAGGCAAACAGAATAGCCACCACTCAAACCCCCATCTTCTGAGCTCTCTCAGGGACTTTTTCTGTTGTATCCTATGGTGTCTGCCATGAGGAATATCTCAGACAGGCAGAGACACTGAGTGAGTGAGTAGCACCCAAAATATGTAAGTAAAAACAAAATCATAGCACAAAAGAAATTCAAACAATGGATGCAATAGCTGGTTTATATCTTACATGTGCTTCCTTTGCTATTACTAACACACCAATACTTAATGTTTCTGTGCCTCGATTTCCTTAATCAAAGTGGAGTTGATGAGAGTAGAAGTGGAGTTGATGAAGAGCATACAATCCATGCTGGTTGTAAATATTGAATGAGCTTATACATGTGAGCACCTAAGTCACAATAAAGTTAGTAAAAGTCCTTTCTGCTGTAACATTTGTTATTCTTATTACCTGCAGTCATCGGTATGGAAGGATGTGTGCATAGGTGAATGGGTGCTGGAATGAATGGATGGGTGGGTGGGTAAATGAATGGAAGGATTAGATGGATGGACAACCAGACCAAAAAAAGAGTAGATGAGTGGGTGGAGGGCTGTATATAATGTATATTAGACTAATGGTCAGAAAATCTGGATTCTAACCCCAAATCTTGAGTTAACTTGCCTCTAATATTGGGTAAGACCCTTCTCATTTCTAGTCCTCAGTTTCCTCATGTGTAAAATGCCCGTGATTTCATTAGACTTAAAACGGCTGAAAATATGATTCTGCTTTCTCGATGTGAACTTAAACCTGCTCCCCCTGACAAAGAATATTGTCTCCTATGTTCTGTCTCTGTATCATCTTCCCTCAGTAATGACACAACTCAATCAGAGCTTTTGAGTCTTAGATAATAAGATAGCATCAATTACTGGTAACCTTACCGATGAGGCCTGATGGTTGATTGTGGTAATTCCCAGCTAAAAAGGTTTTTGTTGTTGTTGTTTTGTTTTGTTTTGTTTATTTCAGCATATTGTGCGAGTACAAAAGTTAAGATTACTTATATTGCCCATGCCCAGTGGAATACTTGGTCATTTGCCTGAAAGTTCTGGACTCCCCTACAAAGAGTAGGAAGAGGTAGCAAAGCAGAGAGAGGGCCCCATGAGCAGCGAGGCCATGCCTGGGAGACAGCTGAATATGGTTGTGGAGAGGACAAGCCCTATTCAGAATTACAAGGCTTCAAACTCTGGTGGAAAATCACTTGCTGTGGTTCCTTAGGCAAGTGAGCATAGAATAGGATAATAATTAACCCTACCTCACAGGATTGTTATGTGGGTTAAATGGAACAACTTATGGAAAGCAGTGGTCCCCAAGCCTTTGGGCACCAGGGACTGGTTTCATAGAAGACAATTTTTCCATGGACGGGGTCGGGGTGGAGGGAGGCGGAGCTTAGGCAGTGATGTGAGCTATGGGGAGCAGCTATAAATACAGATGAAGCTTAGTTCACTAGCCTGCTGCTCACCTCCTGCTGTGCAGCCTGGTCCCTGAGCTTCATGGAAGACAATTTTTCCATGGTCCGGGTGGGCCCAGGGGGCCGGAGCTCAGGCAGTGATGTGCAGCCAATCAATTCCTAACAGAGCAGTACCAGGCCATAGCCTTGGAGATCGGGGACTGCAGATGTAAGAGGACATAGCATAGCACCTGGCTCATAGTAAATACCTCATAAATGTGAGCTGTCTGCCACATTATCATCATTTTTTATTATAAATTGGGATGGATGTATATTCGTTTCTAGGGTTGCTGTCAAATTAACACAAACTGGGTGGCTTAAAACAAAAGAAATTTATTCTCTCATAGTGACGGAGGCCAAAAGTCCAATATTGAGATGTTGGCAGGGCCATGATTCCTCTGAAAACTCCAGGGGAGGAGCCTTCCCTGCCTCTATCTAGCTTCTGATGGTCGCTAGAAATCCTTGGCATTCTTTGGCTTATAGCAGCATCACTCACATTTCCACCTCTGTCTTCATACAGTGTCTCCTCTGTGTGAGTGCATGTACTCACATGGCTTTGTTATAAGGACAGCAATCACTGGATTTAGGGCCCACCCTGATCCAGTGTGGTCTCAGCTTAACCAATTATATCTGAAAAGATCTATTTCCAAGTAGGTAATAAATCTTATCCTGAGATTCCAGGTTAACATGAAATTTGAGGAACTCTATTCAGTCCAGTACAGGAGATTCATAATCTTGTCATAACTTCTTCATCTCTTCTTCCCATCGTGTTTCTGCTCATGTCTCACATCTCTGCTAGGATGTCCTATCATCCTAGAAACCTCCAGTGCTATGAAAAGCTGAAACAGGGGGCATAGATATCAGCCTACTAATCTTGGGTACCTCCCTTCCAGTCTGGTAACTACTTACATGGCTTTTTCATTTATACAATGAAAGAGTTGGAACTAACCCTGAGCCCTTCCAGCTAGCCAACTGTAAAATGATCTTTTCTCTACTCCGATTATCTGTGAATGTTTAGAAGGGCACTAATTTGAGCAGTGTTGATCACGTGTGAAAGGAACGAGATCTCAAATACTCAGTAAGCGTTTTCAGTATGTTGATAAATGTGTGAAACTCCTTTGGCAGGTGCAAGAGAAAGTGCCAATTAAAAATTAGCTGCCACACACATTTATAGATTGCGTTGTTGACTCCAGAATGCTGCTGTTGCCTATTAAACCAAGACTTGACAGGTAAATTTCCTCTGCTGGATTCCTCTGTAGGTCAGAAAACAGTCTTGCGCAGCTTTGGAATCTATCCAGACTGTTTAATGAGTTCTTTCTTGGCTATAGCTACAGTAATTCAGTTCGTTTGCTTTGTTTAAAAAAAAAAAACTGTTGTTAAAAGTATAGATATGCCCTTAGATGGTGTTTAAGAATGACAGAAGCTTTCTGCTAAAAAAGAAGTTAAAGGTCACCTGGTTACTGCAGTCACCTTTAAAGCTTGTTTTCCTGCAACAGCTTTGTCAATTACTCATGTAATTTGCACCAAGAAACTCATTTCTCTAGGGATGGCTCTATCAGAAATTTTTTTCTGTTAATTCTTAGAATAAATGTAAATATTAGAATCATTTTTAGGCCTTTGAGCACCATCTTAAGGAATCCTGTTGTCATCTGATGCAGCTCCAAGATGGTTGCCACTTACACATCCTTCTCAAGGCCTAAGCTGTGTTGGGGTTCCAGTTTGAGAGAGGAATTTTAGCTGCAGTGGTAGCCCCTTTCTCATGTATTAAGAAGAACCCTCACCAGCCTATTCACGTAACACTTAACCCTACCCCAGATGGTGACCTTAAACCTTTAGATAAGTGAGAAGCAGCTTCTCATCAAAGGCTACAGAGTCGTTTAGAACAGTGATTCTCAAACTTGAAAGTGCATATGAGTTACCTGGGATCTTGTTAAATAGCAAATTCTGATCCTAACATTGGGGCCAGAAGATTCTGCATTTCCAGCAAACAAAACTCTCATGCAGTAGTAATAAAAATTTATAGAACATATAAGGATTTGGGTTCCTATGTGAGTAAAAACAAACTTTTATATTTGTATTAGTTCCCTGTGGCTTCTTTAACAGATCACAACAAACTTCGTTGTCAGTGTAAAACAACAGAAATTTATTCTCTTATAGTTCTGGGGGCCAGCAGTACAGAATCAGTTTCACTGGGCCAAAATCAAGGTGTTCACAGGGCCATGCTCCCTCCATAGGCTCTAGAGAAGAATTTGTTCTTGTCTCTTGCCATTTCTTGTGGCTGCTGGCATTTCTTGGCTTGTGGTCACATGATTCCAATCTCTGCCTCCGTGGTCACCGTTGCCTTCTCTTCTATCTGCTAAAATCTCTCTTCTTCCTTCTTTTAAGGGTTATTGTGATTACACTTAGAGCCAGCCACCCAGTTTATCCAGGATAATCTCCCCATCTCAAGATCCTTAGCTTAATCCTATCTTCAAAGTCCCTTTTCTCACATAAAGTAATATTTACAGATTGCAGGAATTAGAACCTTATGTCTTTGATAGCCATTACTCATCCTACCACAACATTCCTCCTTTAAAATGCAAACTTCCACCAAACCTCTTAGGTGGGTCCTAGACAATGACAGCAGAACCTCTTGTTCAATAGGTTCAAGTCCTGTTTCGTTGCTTGTAACGAAGGATGATTTTCTTTCTTGTGATTTCTTGTTTGCAGACAGTGCTTTAAAGCACCTTGCTTGTAGACCTTCCTTCCCTTCCTTTCTTATAGGGCATTTAGGGACCAACATCCCCAATATATTTTGTTTCCCTTTAATCCACATAAAGGTATAAAAAGGCAATACCAATACAGTGAATCCCGACATGAAGCCGGGGGTTGTGCTTCCACATATCTTGTGGGTCCTCAGTGGCCAGCTTCATAGCTGAAGATTATTGAACAGAAATTTTCAGGGAGGGGAAAAAAACCCTATTTCTATGTAGATTCTAGACACAGAACTCCTAAGAGATTTATGTTAGTTCTTCTATCGAGTAGCATACTATTGAATTTATGTTGTTGCGTGATGTTCATTTATTAATTCATGTACTATTAATTGAGTCAACTTTGTGCTAGACACTGTGCTAGGGGCAGTGAAAGCCAGAGAATTGTCAAGATATAGTGCTTGCCCTTAGGATACACATGCAGTATATTACTTATACCAAAGCCAAACAAAAGAACAACATAGTCGGTCATGTAGAGATACTGGGATTTTAAAATTTTTTGCTTAAAAACATTGCTGTCATCCAGCTCTACAATTGCTGCCAATTATGGAAAATTTGAAAACCATAATAAACCCTTCAGAGAAAAAAGGGCCATGTTAATGCAAAGTAACCACTCAAACACATTACCATGCAGCATTTATATTAAAGTTATATCGGTAGTTTCTATAGTTCATATCTAATTTTCAAAAAAGCACTGATTTTCTTTTTTTTAACCAATTATTTGGAAGAGGAAAAAATTATGGTCTAATAAAACATATACTATCTTATATATCTTGGGAAGCAAGGATTGAAGAAAGAATTTGAAACAAGTTCTGAGTTTATGCTCATGTGTGTGTGTTCATAAAACTCTGATGAGATCCTCTCTGCCCTTTAGTTCAACTCAGACAGTTCTTTCAGGTCTGCTAAACTCCGGTTCATTGTGAAAACACAGAGAGTGTAATCTAATCTCCATTTAGCAGCAATTAACAATCCATCCTTTAAGGGATTTGCAGTCCAAGTCCACTCAGTGGATAATTGCAACAATTAACTCCTTGTACCTTTCTGTAGTGGTAGACGAGAGAGTCTTGCTTTCATTAGCAAAAGTCTCAGTTTGACGGAGACCAACCAGCGCCAGAAGTTAAAGCAGAGATATGTTTTTTGTTTAAATAAATAAAAAATGGCTGTTTTCAACTAGCCAGCCTCCACAAGGTATGACTAGCTGATATTTCTCATGTTGCATAAAATACTCACGGATGACATAGTAGCTTAGAATTCACTTTTCCTGCTGAAGTAGCCATCCAGAAGTGGATGCATGTTCGTGCATATAAGCCAAGGGCAATCACATGGTGAGAAGTTGGAAACATGAGAAATCTCATGATTTTGCTGGTTTGTTCTGGTTTTTAGGCAGAATAAAGTGATGTTAGAAGTCTCCAGCATGTTGTAGCCAAAGACAAAGGAATAGATTTAAAACCATTAGTAAGACTATCTCAGATATGAATTGATTCATTCAAGAGATGACAATGAATTCAGTGATAATGATGATTGATGGATGATAGATATGTTAGATCACATGAAAGCTAGGTAGAGGGGCAGATGAGAGATTGATATATGGATGGGTGGAGAGATGGAGAGATAGATATTGCTAGTGTTCGTACTACCCACTAGACAACTGTGCTAAGCTGTTCTCATTTTATACTGACAATATTATGAAGTAGGTTATTTGCATTTTATAGATGAAAAAAAATAACAAAGCTTAGCAAATAAATTTCCCAACAAGTTAGAAAGTGGGCTGCTGGAATTTAAATATAGGCAGTGTGACTTGAGAAGCCAACTTCTTGTTCATTCATTCAACAAATATTTATTGAGCACCTACTATGCAATAGGAAATGTGCTAGACTGTGAAGATACAAATCAAGCACATGAATAGATAAGGAGTTGCAAGTCATGTTGTATGGGGAAGGGAAAAGACCAGTACTGCAGTACAGAATGGAAATGGGTGTCTGTGTTGTCAGAGTGGTCACAGAAAGCCTCTCACAGGAGGTGACATTGAAGCTGAGACCAAAAAATGAGAAGGAATGAGCCAAAAGAAGAAAATGCCAACCAGAGGGAACAGCTTATACATAAACATTCATGAGCCTGAGAAGGTTTCATGGAGGAGAACAGGATAGGAATTATCCAAGCCTGGGAAGATTTTTACCAAGCAGGCAGGATTATCCAGGTGAGCAGAGCTGTTGAACTAAGAGCAGAAGCAAATAAGCAGAGTATTTCCACTTACAGCGTTGTGTCTGGGCCCCTTCTCTTGAGCACACAATTCAACTGCAGATGTTAAAGGATTCAAAGCCCCTTTTAATGTTCTCAGGTTACATTGATATGCTTTTTCCTGTCTGGATGTGGTGGGGAACAAAGAGAGCTTTATGTAACTTACATGCAGCTAAAGCACTTTCTCATGAAACACCTGAGTTGTCCATCCCACTGGCCCATGTGAGGACCACAGGGGGCAGAGCAGGTGACTAGCAATTAGCAAGGTTAACCTCTGCCACACAGGCCAGGCACCCTGCTAGGTCCTAGACGTGCCAAGATGAGAGGTCTTCAAGGGAAGCTTTTACTGTGGAAAGATTTTAAAAAGTCACATATACAAACACACACTTAGGTCAGAGATCAGCAAACTACAGCAAAGCCCATAGACCAAATCCAACCTGCGAGCCATTTTTGTACAGTTTTCAGCTAAGAATGGCTTTCACACTTTTAAATAGTCAGGGGAAAAATCAAAAGAAGAAAAATCAAAAGAAGAAGAATATTTCATGGTACCTGAAAATGATACAAAATTCAAATTTCAGGGTCTATCAAATAAAGTTTTATTGAAACACAGTCATGCCCATAGTTGCTTTTAAGCTACAATGGCACAGCTGAGCGGTTATGACAGAGACCTTATGTGGCCCACACAGCTGGAAATATTTACTCTCTGGCCTTTATAAAAAAAGGTGATCTAAGTCCTGGAGTAGGTAGTTGGCAGGGTTGTGAGTTTATCACAGAGTGTTGCAGAGCTCAGCTGCAGGGATCAAGGAAGTCTTCCTCGAGTTGGAGCTGGCTCTTTAGCACGAGAAGCCAGCCAGATACGAGACCTGGGGAAGAGTGTTCCAAGGACGAGAGAGTAATTAGTTACCTTGGTCGTGATATCAAGATACTGGCTCTTGAAGAGAAAACAGTTTGCCAACTCCAAAGACACTAAGATAATCAGAGATAAAGATTGGGACTTTCAGTGTATAGCGGTACCCTGTCCCTGCCTACTATACACCTGCCCTCTGCCACCCACCACACGAACACACAATGTTGGTAACATCATATGGCCAAGTTCAGTTCATCATCAAAGAAATGGGAAAAAGAGCAAGGGCTGTAAGTTCAGAATTCAGCTCTGGAGGCTGGTGAAATGCAGGAAGGCTCCATGGAGAAGGAGGCAGGTGGGGCAGAGGAAGAGATAGGATCTGCCCAGACTTTGAAAAATCTGAACAAGCAATGGGGACTCCCAGATCATCAGCGGTACCCAAACAAAAACTCTTCCTCCTATTAAGCAGATGGTCTCCATTTAATTTTCTGGGGCCCTTCCCTCAAGCATATGATTCGATTGAAGAGGATTTCAAAGGATTTAAGACACTCTTAATGTTCTCCGTTGCACTGAAATTGCGCTTCTCTGTGTGTAAGTTGAGCGGGGAGGCAGCCTTCAAGTAAATTAAACCCAGTCTTGGCATTTTCTCATTAAATACCTGAGCAACCCAATCCCACAGGCCCATAGAAGGACCACGGTAGACAGAGCAGGTGATTAGCAGTTTTAGAGCCATCAAAAAAGATGCCCACATCTTAATAACTCCACATCTAGCCATTTGTCTCAAGCATCTGGGGGAAGTTGGAAAGTATTTATCTCCACACAGCTCTAGAATATCAGGTGTGGGGATGAGCTAAGATATTTGGGGTGCTGAGGAGCTGGAGTAAACCTGGGTGTGTGTTTCTAGAACAGGTGGGGGTGCATATGGATGCACACCTGGGAGGATGATGCCACAGAGAAGTCCTCAGAGCAACACAGATCTTAAAAACAGAGTAAAAAAAAGAGTAAAAAACAATAAGACAGAAAACACCAGGACAACAGTGCATATTTTGCAATAATATATAAAATAAACAGAGTACACATGGAACACACTGGAATGTTGGAGGAGAGGGGCACGGGCATGAGGAGGGGGTGGGTGTAATCAATTAACCAAACAGCCCCGATGATGATCGGTTACTATGAACTGAAGAGCCCAATAAACTCGGCCCCTGCGCCGGATCCTTACGCAAGAGTGATCCCTTTCTCGAGTTCTTTCTGGGACTGAGGCCCCTGCCTCCTGTGCTCTAAGAGTGGTCACTTTGTTTGATATTTGACAGGACTAATTTTACACATGGGGTAATTTTACACATTGGCCAACACATTGAGTTGGCCATCGTTTCAAAATAGTGATTCTCAGACTTTGGGATTTTAATAACCAGAAGCTTTTTTTTTTTAACCTGGATACCCACAGAGTTGTCGCATGTCTAATTTGCTAAGAAAGGAAAATCTGAAAATCAAAATAAAGTATAAGATTCTCCCCCCAAAAAAGCCCTGTTAGCAAAATCACACGGATTGTCTGTCTTATCTGTCTACTCCATGCAGAAATACATAGATGTAGATGTGATAACATACATGCCCATTTTTCTTCAGGCTGAGAAAATATCTTCATCAACAAATATTTCCCAACCTTTTTTCCATTATCATCTGCCTTTCCCCAAAAACGTCTTTTTGGATATTTTTCTAATCACCCCCACCACATGAAATGTTAATATATACCATGTATCTGTTTATGGTCCATGGCTCTTTGGAGCACCGCAAACCATTGTAATATTTGATAATTTGTTCACCCCTACCCAAGAACCACACACCACACAGAAAGCCAGTCTGCAAACCAGGACTCAAAACCATCTATGATGTAAGATTCCAAGAAGTGTTTCCCCTACCCTTGCATCTGAAATCTCTCCTTCAGCGACTCATTCTTATGTGTTCATCATTTTCTATTCTTATCCATTTCTCTTCTAAGGAGCAAATACTTCTGAGACACAACCCATTAAGAATATAAAACATTATTTTTTTTTTAATTATAACACATGGAGCACCTGCTAAGAACACTATGCTTTGTGAAGCACTGAGAAGGATTGGAAGTTGACTCAGCTGCAGGTTCATGCCTTAGAAGAGTCCAGAACTGGCCAGACAAGGAATTGGGTACAAGAGAATGAATGAAGGTGTGGAGAGGGGAGGTGATTAGTGTGAGGTGGAGGTAGAGGGACCCAGCCTCGGAGGGTCAAACTGGAGTACTGTAGTATTGTTGTGGCAGTTATAGCTCTTGTTACAGCTCTTAGTCATTTGACTGGGGAAAGAACCAAGCAGCACATGAAGAGTCGGAGAACAGCCTTTATTCTTCTACAGCGGACTCAGCACACCTAGTGTTACAGCTCTCTTCTTGTGTTCCGATGTTCTCCCCCTTCCTGCCCTTCTGCCTCTGCTTTTATATCCTTGGTAGGGCTCAAGAAGCATCCAATCAACTACAAGCTTTAACATCCAATCAGCAACAAGCTTTAACATCCAATCAACAACAAGCTTTAACATCCAATCAAAAACAGTGGGATTCAAAAATTACCCAATCAGGATCATGCAAGCAGCGTGGCTGGAAACAGGCAGCAGCATGTGGGCCTGGGGGCATTCCCGCACGTGGGGGTCCCGGCGGCATGTGGGAGTCCCGGCGGCATGTGGGGGTCCCAGCCCGGCTGTGTGCCCCTGCCCGGCCCCAGCAGCGTGCCTCTAGCTGGCCCCGCGCAGCACTGGCGGAACTACGGGGAGGCGGCAATCGGCCGCGTCCCGGCTGCCAGACATTTTCCGCATCACTATCATCATGGGATTGGTTTATTCAGTCTGTCTTCTAGAAAGTGGGGAGTCAAAAGGAAGGGGCTGATAAGGTAGGGTAGGACAGAGATGCTGATTCATTCATTCACCCCTTCATCCATGCAGCAAGTATTTCTTGAGAAAACGCCTTGTCCCAGGCACCGTATAGGGGGCTGATGCAGACGGCCAGCGTAGAGCATCGAGTCTTTGCCCTGCAGCTGACACTTCTCCTGGGGAGGACGACCAGGTCCCGGGAGAGCTAACATTCTGACAATAAGGAGAGCGCCTCATTTTGTCAGTAGCTGCCACGCTGGCCCTTGCAACTCTGCTCCTGAAGTGAGTTTTGTTTTCTGTCTCAGCCTGGGCTGTCAGGAGCACAGTAATGAGATGGGCATGTTGTGTAGCAACCCAATCCCCCCCGCGCCTGCCTGGCAGTGCTTGGAACTATTTGTCACACAAGCAAACAATGAGCTCGCAGCCTTAGCAAGGTGGCAATTAAGAAAATTCAAGCATATCTTCATTTACCCCAGTGGAGTTCTTCATTCTTGACAGTTTGTGAAATTACAATGTTAAGTAAAGACATCACCAGAATGTTCTCAGCTTATTTGAAAACTCGTTAACTAGAAATAATGAAGTAAATTTATATGCCTAATTGATGTTTACAATTATGTGGAATGTCTGGAGTGGGGTTTTCTTTCTTTCTTTCTGCCTTTCTGTCATTCTGTCTTAGTTTTTGTTTGATGTCACCTGAATTTGAGGAGTTTTTGTTTTGTTTACTTTTTTATCTTTCATTTTAAACAAAACATTAGGTTCGGTGCTCGATAAGATTTGCCTTCTGCAGAGCATGAAATACAAGTTTATGGAAAGCCTAAACTTTTGGGCTAGGCCTTGCTTGAGGAATTGTGCCCTTAAGTAGTCCCACAATACAAATGATCCATAGTGTGAGTAATCCCTAAATCCTTTCTGATTGGTTTTAGAATACCAAATAAAAATATTAAAAGCCATGGCCTCTGTGCTCACATGTTGGATGTCATTCTCTCTGTACCTCATTATCACTGAAATATGTTTTGTTCGGTGTGTTTTGTTGTAGAAAAAAAGCAGGTCAAGGAATCAGCATGAAGACTTAAAGCAGCTCTGTTATTTATTTTCTGGGTAACAGTATCAGTCAGTATAGGTTACACGATGCTACAGTAACAAAAGACCACAAGTCAACAGTGTCAACACAGCTCACAACAACAAAGGTTTGTTGCTCATTTACATTGCTGGGAGTTGACTGCAGCTCTGCCTCCCCTCCTCTTTGATCTGGAGCCTAGGCTGAAGAAATAGTCCTATCTCAGACACTGCTTGTCACATAGAAAGAGAGGTATGGAACATGGCAGAACCTCATGATGGCTCTTGAAGTCTCTGCTTGAAAGTGGCACACATCATATCTGCTTATGTTTCATTGGCCGCAGCAAACAGCATGGCCAAACCCAATGGCAAAGGAGTAAACAAATGAAATCATTCCACAAGGAGGAGCAACAAATATCTTGGAGGGTAAAAATCTACCAAAGTAACCTCAAGGGAGACATTAGACTTTAGTTTACTCATCTGTAAAATGGGAAGATAGGACTGAGCATCTCTGGAAATCCTGTGCTTATAATAAAATGTGTAATGTTTACAAAGCTGGGGAAGGCACATATTGGGGAATTCAGGTGGAGATTAAATACTGACTCTGAAAAATGTGTATGAAAATGGACACCTCTTCTGGAAAATACAATGCAATGCCTGTATCACATGGGGTGAAGGAGGAACAATAGTTTCTTGATTTCAAGAGTTTCACAGAGTGTCTAACCCACCCAAATGTCATGATTTGAGACATGCCAAAATCCTCTCCTGCCAAACCAGCCACAGAGCCAGAGATTCCCATAACTGAAGACTCACCTCTCTGCTTTGCCAGAGAGCCCTCCTAATGACAGATATGGGACAACTTAGTGCCAACATCACCTTTGCAAAGAGTAGGTCCATACTGTTGGAGGTAAAAAAGGAACAGGAACGATCTCAGACATTTCCAGAGACACCCACTGTAGCATCCAGGTGCTATAGGGGATTAGAACTCCTAAGGAACCGCTCTGATTGAGGGCTATGGAGAGAAGGTATTCACATTACAAATTAAACTCCATTTACTTTGTGATTACTCCTAAAGCAGATGATTTGGACAATTTTTCTCACCCCAATTTGACTTTTTCCTATTATGAGAAAGTCGAGCACGAGGACATGTGACTGTATGTGTAACAGAGATAGAGCTGAGGTAACAGAAGCCACATGACTTCCAGGTCTTGTGGACCCAATGGCAGGTTTGGTAGGAAGTCTGCTGTATTATTTTGCCTGTACTGCAAAGCAGTTGCTGTCTGCCTTGTACAACATAAGGCAAATTGCATGTAAGACTAACTTGAGGCATAAACAAGCAATATTTGTGCATGGAAAGCAGATGTTTTCAGAACATCTGGTTAACAATCTCATGCTTTTCTTATGCACCTACACCTTTTGCCACCTGGAATCTGGCTCAGTAAATATTTTCAATTGTAAAGGCCAAGGCACTTCCAAACATTTAGGAGCTGGGAACTGGGAAAAAGGAGCTGGGTTAAATTTCCCAGTTGAGCATCCTTTTGGCCAGGTGTGTCCAGAGTGGCCCTTTCTCTGAGGCATTCAGCTGTCTATTCCTGCAGGAGAGTCTTACAGCCGGCAGACAGGTGGCTGTGATATATCCCCGGCACTGAAGAGCAGATAGAGCTGGAAGAAAAATGAAGGGCTTTACGAAGCCCTTTGTGCGGAATAGAGACCTCAACCAAAGGAAACAGATGAGCCATTCATCTTGGACCTATCATTGCTGCTCCTTCCCCCAGTGCTCTCGTGACCTGCCTTTTGAGCTCTGTGTCAAGGCAGTTTATAAAGCAGCATGCACCTAAGACCAGAGTTTCTCACCCTTGGCACTATTAACATTGGGAACTGGATAATTCTGTGTTGTGGAGGGCTCTCCTAGGCATCATAGAGACCACCCCCCAAGTTCAGACAACCAAAAATGTCTCCTGCCATTGCTAAATGGGGACAAAGTCACCTCTGGTTGAGAACCACTGATCCAGAGGATGTGATTTTTGAGCCACCTGAGCCAGTCGCTTGTTGGCTGCAGCAAACAGCGTGTGGCTTAAAGTGATGAGCTTCTGCACACTTCATGTTTAAAAGTATAAAAGAATGATCAAGAGCCTGGCTCTCCCAGGTTAGTAATTACCTCTGTTGTTATTAATTTTCCAAAGCAAGCCAGTCAAATGAGTCATTATTATCTCAATCCCTCTGCCATGGCTGATTGATTTTGCCCCCCTATTGTTTCTAATTTCATGTAATGTCTGATTACATAGAGAAGCATTCAATACAATTCTCATGTAAGAGTCATTACAAAGAGGCTTATTCCTCAGCTGCAAGTAGGAACGGACGAAAGGTTTTATATCACTTTATTGAAATAAATGTCTTACTACAAGTGCTCAAACACTCCACAGATAGTGTGGTACAAAAAGCCAAAATAAGTCAATACAGGAACCTGATGATTTTTAAATATGTTTAAGATGCATATTTATGATTCGCTCTCATTTACGTTGTACAAATTAGGGCATAAATTCAATGAAAAATACTCATAGGTAATAAACATAATTCTTCTCATTGGAATTCTTAGGATGCATCTATTGGACTTATATGGTATTTACACCTATCTGAAAATACATCAGGAGCTTCCCATCTATCTTGAGGACAAACTTTGACAGATTATAAAATAGTATAAAAGGAATGGTCTCTTAGCCCAGTGAACGTCTGAGTCGCTGGCAATATACATTAGGCGCGTGGGTGGCATATGTCCTTGCTCAGTTCCCTGGAGGCCCTACCACTTGCTACATTGCAAGAAAGCATCTGGCCAGGCAAGTCTCTGGCCAAATGCTGGTTTGCTGTAACATGATGCTGTCTTTTCATCAAGTGACATAACCATAAAATGACTGATACCAGCCAATCAGAGAAGGACATTGGTGGCAGAAGGGGGGCATTTGGAGGAGGTGAATGGAAGGAATGGGAAGATAAGGAGCTGGCCAACTATAGCCAGCTACCAGTCTGATGGAGCCCAGATTCCAGGCAGGGATGTCTAGGGCTCTCTCTGAGATTAGAGGTCCTTCCTCCCAGAGACTGTGCTTTTGGTTTTAAAGGTTAAGTCAACAGTTAAGCACTAGGATTCATTATTTTAAAAGAGCTGTGAAGAGGTATTTTTCTCAATTACTATGTGGCTACAGACCTTGACTGGCATTATTATGTAGTAATAAGAAGCACAGATTCTGTAGCCAGACTGTGTTCAAATCTCAGCTCTACCCCTTACTAGCCTTGGGCAAGTTACTTAACCTCTGTGTGCCTCAGTTTCTTCCTCTGGGAAAAAGAGGATAATATAATAATACCTAACTCATAGGGTTTTGTAAGGATTCAATGAATGAAAACATGTACAGTGCCCAGAACAGAGCCTGGACATAATATATACTGTATGATATTGATAGGAAAATCTTTAACAGTTGCTAATCTCCTTTTTTTAGAGCAAATTTAGACTAAGATCCTTGGATTTCCAGGTTTAGGAAGTAAAAATAGAGAATGCCCTATTTTAATTTCAGATTTTAAAAAATTTCATGTATAAATATGTTTTGTGCAGTATTTGGGACTTTTCACCCCAAAATTAACAACTGCTGCTGTTGTAGCTATTGAATACCACTCCTTAAAAGAGATAGATGTGTCCTGTTCCACTTCATTGACATTTTAGTTAGTGTGTAATGACATATTCTTGAATCATGCCAAGATTTTGGCCCACATTTATAAACTGCCTCCCTCTACCACCCCCCAAAAACATGCAACTCTTCAAATAATCCCAAATACATACATACTCTCCACCCTCTAAAAAAGATCTACTCTACCACTAAACTTTTTCTCAACATATCTCTCTCTTTGTAATTTTTATTCTATTTGTTATATTAATTAGCAGATAATTCAATGTTTTTTCTTGATTTCTCCCATGGACTTCCAGTGAGTTACTATATACATTGAAGCATGAAATCTGTTTTATATTTTCCCATAATATCTATTTCTCAACTCTGAACCCAGTGAGTGTTCAAAAAGAGCTGACTAATATTGGGGTTTTTTTTTTTTCATTTTTTATTTTATTTATTTTTGAGACAGAGTGTTACTATGTCACCCTGGCTACAGTGCAGTGGCATCGTCACTCACTCCAACCTCAAACTCCTGGGCTCAAGTGATCTTCCTGCCTCAGTCTCCCAAGTAGGTGGGACTACAGACATGCAACACAACGCCTAGCTAATTTTTCTATTTTTAGTAGAGACAGGGTCTCATTCTTGCTCAGGCTGGTCTCGAACTCCTGAACTCAAGCAATCCTCCCGCCTTGGAGTCCCAGAGTGCTAGGATTATAGGCATGAGCCACCATACCCGGCCGGGCTGATTAATATTGTTAATGTGCCTGATAACACAAATTCCCTATCAGCCTAATGCTGCTTTATTTGCTCATATTTGAGTTGCATTGGCCTGAAGGGCTTTGAATAAGGTGGCAGAATGCAGATTATTAGTTGAATAATAACCCTTTCACGTGGAATGATTTAAATATAATTTTTGGCAAGTGCAGATCACATAAACTCATCTTTCTCATAGTCAGATTTGCTTTGGGAAAACATGAAGACATCTGTAATTCACAGCTTAACTCTTGAGCACATTATGCTGCTTTATGCCCAAGGTTTATGGTAAAATGACAATATTATTTCCCCAGAGATGTTGGTAGTAAAGTAAGTGGATCTCTTAGAATTGTTTCAGTCTATCTGGCACTCCTTTGAGATAAAACATCTCTTTGGGAAGCATAAAGATAATTTTCCCATGCTGCTTCTGAGTGACATTGAAATATTCTGATGTGGCCTAGAATGTATTTTCTCAGTCCTTACTTGAGGACAACAGTATTCAATACCAACATTTTATTTTGCAAAACCCTGCAGCCAAGATGCTAATTATTTCACATTAGGCCTCACAATCTCATTGAATGTTAAATCTGAAACTCCTCAGTCACCTCTGTCCCCCTGTTTTAGCACTTTAAAAAAAAACACCCAGAGAGGTGACATAAATTCTCAGGGTCACACAGCTTGGGAGTATCTGTGTTCCTTTCTGCTTTACAGGAACAGCGTAACGAGAAGAGAAATATATACTGGGGTTTTTTTTCTTTCTTTCAACCTCTTTAGAAGACAACTCCGCAGAAACGGAGACGCTGTTATGAATAACATTTTCCGAATTGTCTGTGCAATGGTACGTGGGCCCCAGATTCTCAGTAGCTTCAGTGCAAGTCGTGGGTGGTTCCAACTGCCTTTGAACTAGGTGTTGACAGAAAAAATAACACAGCACAGCAGGGCTATTCAGGGAGGAGTCTCACGAGGACATGTAGGACATACTTTCAGTTGTGACAGAATCTAACTCAAATTCTCTTAAGAACAAATGGAAAATAATGTGAGCGCTTGAGAAGGAAATCCAACTATTAGATTCAGGATCACCTGGATGCAAAGGTTAAAATGATACCATTCAAAGTCTACCTCTCTGTCTCTGGATTCAGCTTAATTCTCAGATGCAGTGACAAGGTGGTCCCCAAGCCAGAGTCCCCAAGCTTACATTGTTCTCATGATTCCAGAAAGAGAGTACATTTCCTGATACCAACAGGAGAAATCATAGAGGGGATTCTCATTGGCTCAAAATGACACAGTAACTTGTCCTCTGACCAATTGCTAGCCAGAGGAGTGGAGTGATCTGATTGGCCAGGCTTGAGGGACGTGCCTAGCACAGAGCAGGGGGGAGTGGAGTTCTCTACCAGAGCCACATATACTAAGGATTTCCTCAAAGGAGTGGAAGTTAGATCACGGATGTTCTGTCTGCTATCTATATATTATTTATTTACACAAAGACACACTATAGCTGCTGCACCTATTCCCGAGTGTAGCCTTATATAGGCCTTGAGTTCAACAACACAAATAAGGGTACTTATAGACAGTGCTTAGATTCAATTCCTGATCTCTCTCAAAATTCCTTAGCTCTGTAAGGATCTCTTTTTCTACTGCAACTAAATAATGAAAATTGGTTCTGGGGCTCTAGTCATTACCACATTTAGCACCTACTTTTTTCTTCTTGTTCTTCTTTGACTCAGATAGCTGCAAGGTGCACTTGGTCTCATACAGTTGTTTCCTTGGTGGCAAAGCAGACTGTATTACAGAATACCTGAAACTGACACCGACTCTCAGAGAGCCGCAAAGCACGAGACCTGAGACCCCAGCTGGATTACTGATTTGCAGGATGTTGTGAGTTTTAAGAATGTCTTAGAGACTCACTCAGTCATTTATCAAATATTTACTGAGTCAAGCTACATGCTGCCAGACATAGTTTTGGGCACAGTGCTCAGGATGGTAAACAAAGTGGACAATGGCTCTGTTCTCTTAGAGCTTGCATTCTTGCAATATGGGGAGAAACAAACAAGTGAAACCAACAAGAAGAGAATGGAGTGATCAAGTTACTGAGAGGCAATTCAAACAAAACCGTATCAGAAAGGACCTCAGAGGCCAGGGGAAGGAGGTAGGTTTATGTAATGAGTGTGAATGAGAAGGCATTAGAGGCTTGTGTGCAAGGGAACGACTTATCCAATTTGAGTTTAGGCGAGATCACTCAGGGTGTTGTTACGTGGGAAATCATGTATGTTATATACATCCAGTATTAACTTTGGAGGAGCAGGTTTTCAATGTATGGTCCCTAGATAGCAGCAGTAGCATCACCTGGGAATTGGTTAGAGATGCAAATTCTCAGGATGCATCTAAACTTACTGAATCAGAAACTCCAGGGTGGTGCCCAGCCGTCTGTGCTTTAATAAGCCCTCCAGGGGATTCTGATGCATGCTCAAGCTGAGAATCACAGATGTTGAAGAATGATGGGAGAAAGACCCCTCAGCAAGCTATTGCACGCATCCACACAGGGATAATGCTAGCTTAGACTCAGGTGGTGGCTGTGGAGATCAAAACAGACAGATCCAGCATCTATTTGGTAGGAAAGATTGAGAGAGCCTGCTCATGGGTTGGATGTGGAGATGAAGGAGAAAAGAGCTAATTCCCAAGTTTGCGATTTGCATCATTGCTCTTATATCGCCTTTGCTTCCCACATGGCTCGAAAGTATAGGCAGAACAGCAAAGACACAGACCCCCGAGTTAGAAAGAGTAGACGGAGCCAAATGATTCGGTTATGTCGTCTCTCTGTACTTAGTCGTTCTGTTTCCTTGGTAAAGTCACCTACACTCTCTGAGCCTTGGTTTTCTCTAAAACTTTAAAATTATAAAATGGAATTATTGATAACCTACTTCAAAAGATAGACATTAGGATGAAGCATTGACTTTGTGAGCAATTAGCTACCACACAATGGAAATTGTCACACACATTGTTCGTCCTGGGAGAGATGGGCAGGGTCGCAGATCTGAACACCATTTTTGTGGAACTCCACAAAACCATTCCCCTTCCAGTGGTACCCATTAAGCTTTATGGTGAGTTCCCGTTTATAGGTAGCTGTAGTTCCAACAAGATCATTTTCTTTTACCTTGAGGGCTGTGACTAATTCCTATACTTAAAAAGTATTCTTCCACACAGAACAAAAACTATCTATTTGTAAGATCCCCATGCTACTTGCTGCTCTTGAAGAGTTTCCAATCTAATAAGAGATAAAATGAATATGGAATGTTAAAAATACATTAATGCAGTCTATAGAAGTTCAGAAACAATAAAGATTTCCTAAGACCACTTCAACCTCGAAACCTGCTTGTACCTTAATATATTACTAACCCTCTGGCACTCCTGCTTGTGTTCCATACTTCTGTGAAATATCACAAATCTCAAAAGAGAACAAACACTATGGAACCTTTTCAGAAGCCTGAAGATTAGCAAATCTAGTTCTGAATTTTAGAAGGAGAAAAGTAGATTCTGTACACATTGACCAGTATGTTAGTAACAGTCTTAGGCAGTTTTTCCAGCATACAATATCAATAGAAATCTAAGGCAAGTCTGAAAGTTGCCCATGCCAGAAGGGGACTATGCCTAAAAACTTCATCTTAGATTCACCTAAAGCTGGCAGTAAACACTCAGAAATATACTGAGGCTGTTTTCTACTAATTGACTCACCTGGTGAGTAGGTGGCTTATAGTCAAAATCTTAAGGGTAGTTAGAAGGAAAGAAGGTTATAAGGACCTTTAAGAATAGGATAGAGCAGGCTTTTTGCATACTGAAGATTCAACACTGCATGGAGGGGAGGTACCAGCCATAGGTCTCCATGGGGAATTCTGAGAGACCTGGGAAGCCAAAAACATACTATTTCCCGCTTTGAGTAGTTACCTCTGTTGTCCAGAAGACCACCAGGATGGCTATATAGTAGAAATATTATTGCTTTATTGGCAGTACTGGTTTGTAAGCAGGGAAGAGACAGTCTCCAGTGTGTACCTAAGATGCTCTCCCTTCAAAGAGGGAAGGACAGGTTGGATTTTACGCTTCATAGGGCCTTTCATACATATTTAGCAGATCTGGGAGGAAAAGCTCTCCATACTTATGAAAGGAACTGAGCCACATGCATGATGAGTAATCATGTATGTTATATACATCCAGTGTTAAGTTTGGAGTGGGGTTTTAGCATTAAAATGAGGTGGAACTTGGCTGTCGATGTCAAAAGGTGAACTACAGGACACAAAGACGGGGTTTGTGCACAGTCTCTTTAAGTTGGCTGAAACTGGCTTCAGGTCTGCAGTAGCTTATCAGAAAAGAATGTTTGTGAGGCTAGTCCTCTCTCCAGTCAGAGCTGTAGTGATCGGGATTGTAGATCAGCCTGATAACTCCTATTGCTAGGGATTTTAGGAAGGGTGCGGTTTTTCTTGTAGCCATAGGAATTTAGAAATTTACCATGCCACCTGGTCCCTGAATCCTTGACAGATAGGTAACTTTGATTTCCTTAACCTTAGGGCTGGTCTCAGTTGACAAAGGGGCATTTGTTTTGGTCTCTCAGATCACACCTCTAAACACACAAATTTGATTATCTTTTGCAATTAAAGAACCCTTACAACTTTTTCCTGTATCTGTCTTTTCATGAATCACATACCTTATAACAGCAGGTAGGTAGTTTTGGAGCTGCTAAAAAAGGAAGGAGTAATCACAGGAACTAACTACCATGCCAGCTCAACCTCATTTCCCTTCTTGAAAGGGTCTTCAAAACAAAGGATCAATAAATGTAGGAGAAACAGTATGTTGAAATTCCAGTAAGGCATAGGTCTTTTATATGCCTATCGACAGAGACAGAGGTATGTAGCAGAGGACAGTAACAATTGAGAGGGTTTATGTGTGGTTAAGAAGCCAGTCTCTAAGGGTGCAGACCGATTAATTTTCATTTAATTCCAATCCCATGTTTTGTGGTTTGGTGCAGGGCAATTTATCTAGTCTCCTAGGGCAGGATGGAGACAGGCTCCAAGACATGCCAAGTCAGCCCCAGGTAAGCACAAGTGAACATAAGTTTAGTTCCATCTGTGATATGGGAGATAGATAAGTGAAGGGTCAGGTAAGATGTATAAGGAGGTACTCAACACCAATCCAGAATAGGCCCAAATCTGAACACCAAGGGTGCACAGCATTAAAAGTTTCAGACAGTTATCAAAGTAGAAGCAAGATTTAACCTAAAAGTAAGTCAGGCAATATCCCCAACACAGTTCTTGGCACTCCAGGCAGTTTTTAATGGGACTGTCTCATGTAGCAGGTTTTTTCAGGGATATCTAAAAGGTTCTTTAATTGGAGTAGGAAAATCCTCAAGTTAAGTAACCAAATATGGTGAATAGGGTGGCCAATCATCCCAGTTTGCCAGCGACCAAGGGATAGTCGCAGGATGTGGGATTTTCACTCATTAAACCAGGACAACTTGACCACCCTGTTAGTGAGGAGATGCACAACCATGTCTCATGAGGATATATGGAATTTGTTTCATCAGAAACATGGTCATAATATTAATAGTAATAGCATTTCCTGAGCACTTGCCATGTGGCAGACTGTGAAGGACTTTAGACGAATATCCTCATTCAGTCTCCACAACCAACCTATAAGTAGGCATAATTATCTTCTCAATTTTTCATGAGGAGGAAAATGAGGTTTACGATGGCTAAAATAATTGCCCAGTGACACATCTAGTAAATAGTAGAACCTCACATTGAACCTGATCAGTGGGATTCCAGAGCCCACAATCTTAAACCTTCAAAGATTTGAGGATAACTCAACAACTGCTTCGATACTTAAGGGCTGTCATAGAGAAAGACTGAGCTGAATTTATGAAACCATGGGAGGTCATTTGTGAAGTGAGGCAGAGGCAGAGTTCTGTATTTCTGAACTTTCCAGAATAGAATAGGCTGTTCCAGAAAAGAGACCTTCCCTGAACTTGGCAGGAATGCTGGCAGAACTACAAGCATTACATAATTGGCCTAATCTTTATAATCGCTCCTAGCAATAAGATGCTGTATTTTTATTTATTTTTCTAGCAAGGTTAAAATTAGGAAAGGATTCCTCCACATACACTCACAAAATTAGCCATAAAAACAGAAAGAAAGGCAATTTATTTGATTTTACAACAAAACTTATGATTTATCGTAAGTTCCCATGCTTTTTTAATAAATGCTGATATACCATATGCCCCTTTCAGTTCAGATTTGAGTGTAAATCATAAAAAGTCCATAATCCAAAACGCTTTATCTGTTTTTATGATCACAGAAGGCTGCCTTGCCTTCCATTCATGATTAATTTTTTTGATGGCTCCCTCTAGATCTTAGAAAATAATTAAAACTAATGAACAATCCGCAATGGCAGTAAAGCAAGGAGCATATTGTTTCCTGTCTGGGCTCCAAGTTTGATCAAAGGGAAGACTGGCTGAGATGCAGAAACTGATGTTTTGCTCTTCACTTCCTGACCACCCACTGAGACCAAATGACAGCTTCAGGGGAAATCATGAATTAAGATTTTTTTTAGCACTTTATAGAATAGTTAGAATTTGCTAAAATACAATTAGTCAGTGTAACTGCTGATTCCCCAACAGAGAAGGAGTCTTAGATGTGTGCTTTTTATTTTCTCTTCCCACTTCCCTGTGTCATGAGTGGAGTAATGTTTTCATTGAACCAGGTCTCCTCCTGACACAGATCACTTAATCACATAAACCAGAGTCACTGCTGGGGGGAAAAAGGCATTTGCAAATTATCATTTTATCACATTTTCCCAACTTTGATGATGTGTTTTCAACAGGTATTTTAGAGAATATTTTATTCAGAGGTTTAATTAGTCAAAGAAAAGAAGGAAAGCAAAGTTTCAGGTTAAGTCAGTTATTTGGGGAATGGGAGTGGGAAGATTGATTTGTGAAGTGTTTCTATAGAAAGTAACAAGGAAGTAGAAATTTGGGGATTAATTACTCACGTCCACTTTGTACTGTATATCCTTGTGGCTTCATCTACAGAAAAGCACTTGATTTTTTGGGTTGACTTGACACTCAATCTAACTTGACTGGTCAAGCAATTAACAAATCATGGTCAATCAAGATAGAAGAGTTTTGTCATCTTTTATTTTTATTCTGCAAATGACTTTTTAAAAAATAAATCTGCATTAAAGATACAAAGTGAATTAGCTTTTAACATTCACAAAGGGGATTTAGATGATAATAAAAATATTGTCAATCCTTAATTGCTCTAAAGCTGATTACATGTGGAGCCTTCTTGGGACCTTGTTTCTTCCTTCTTGCATTTCTCTTCTTTATGTTTATTGGCTCCAAATGGGGAGGAAAGAACCACAGATACTCCAGAAGCACTTATTAAAAACTTTGACATACTATTTTCCATAGAGGTTGTACTAGTTTGCAGTCCCACCAACAGTGTGTAAGCGTTCCCTTCTCTTCATATCCACGCCAGCATCTGTTGTTTTGGGACTTTTTGATAAAAGCCATTCTCAATGGGGTTAGGTGATATTGTGGTTTCGATATGCAGTTCCCTGATGATTAGAGACTTTGAGCATTTTTTCATATGTTTATTGGCCATTAGTCTATCTTCTTTTGAAAAGGTTCTGTTCATGTGTTTTGACTACTTTTTTATGGGGTTTGATTTTTTTCTCGCTGATTTGAGTTCTTGATAGATTCTTGTTATCAGCCTTTTATAGGATGTATGGCATGCAAATATTTTCTCCCATTCTGTAGGGTGTCTATTCACTCTATTGACATGTTTCCCAACCTCTATGGAAAACAGTGTGGCAATACCTCAAAGAACTAAAAGTTGACCTACCATTTGATCCAGCAATCTCACTATTGGGTATTTACCCAAAGGAAAAAAAGTGATTTTATCAAAAGACATGTGCACTTGAATGTTCATTGCAGCACAATTCATAATCACAAAGATGTGGAATCAACCCAAGTACCCATGAATACATGAGTGGATTAATAAAATGTGGTATATGTATACCATGGAGTACCACTCAGCCCTAAAAATAAATGGTGAACTAATACCTTTTCTAAGAACCTGGATGGAACTAGAGACTATTCTTCTAAGCAAAGTATTGCAAGAATGGAAAAACAAACACCACATGTACTCACTATTAAATTGGAGCTAATCGATCAACACCCATGTTCACATATGGTAGTAATATTCAACAGAAACTAAATAGCTGGGTGGAGGGAGGGAGGGATGGATACATTTACACCTCATGGGTACAATGCACACTACCTTGGTGATGGGCACACTTACAACTTTGACTCAAACTACACAAAAGCAAATCATGTAATCGACCATTTGTACCCCAATAATAGTCTGAAATTTAAAAATATAGTTGGGATAAAAAAAAAAAAAAGATTTTGACATAGAAGAGTTGCCAGGAGTTGTTAGATTTTCATCATCCAAGCTTGCTCCACGGACGGTGGCATAGCAAATTGAAAGTTGGCAATACAGTTTCAGAGCCCTGCGTTAGGAACCATCTATAGATCTGCAACCAGTATTGGCCCCAGGCGAGGCAGTGAACTTCTGCCTTCACAATGCTCTCCATGCCTCCACCTTCTATCTCTATGATGGAATCTGAAAACCTCTAGAATGGAAAAGCTTAGCTGTTCCCTCCATAGTCCCTCAGGTCAAAGCTTGAGCTCAGAAAAGGATCTGACACCTGCAGAATCTAGGATGGGTTTTCTAATCTTCCTATTTATTGTGGAATAAAAGATGCCATGGGTTGAAAAGGACAGAAAATAGCTGTGACTTGGTAGAGAGAAAATCTTCAGTGATGGAATATTCACCTCAAGTACTGACGTCATGCTCTATAAACTATATGCCATCTTAGCCCATATCTAACATTGTCCCTGTCCCTACACATAAGTAAGGGCAGAGTTCTTACCCAGGGTCCCTTGACAAAATCTAGTTCAGGGCTCAGCAATCTGTGGTCTGTTTTCATGTGGTCTGTGAGCTAAGGATGGTTTTTACATTTTAAAACAGTTGAAAAGAATCAAGAAAATAATACTATCTTGTGACATGCAAAAATGGTATGAAATTCAAATTTTAGCATCCAAGTTTTACTGGAACACAGCAACGTGCACTCATTTACATAGTACGCTGCAACAGCAGGGTTGAGTCATTGTGACAGCCCAGCAAGCCCCGGAGCACCTAAAATATTTACTACTGGACTTTTTAAGAGACAATTTGGCTAGGTGTAGGTCAATGTTTTTAAAACAGTGTCCTAAGGATCCTGGTGGTTCAACAGAGCTCATCTCAGAGCAGGGAAGGGGAAGGAAACCTAGGAAGGGGCCACGCAGACCATTTATCATCTTCATACAACCAAAATTATTCTGCTTTTACCTTTTTTATACTTTTGAAGTCAAAGATTGATTTTATAAAAGTTTATAAGAAGTTTAAAACTGGCAAGCCATGAGTTTTTAAATCACAAAGCATTTTAAATCTTTTTTTTTTTTCTTAGCACTTTTTCAAACTAAGTAATCAGTAACAGGCAATGTGCTTTCCAGGATGCAGGAACCTGTTACCATTCTTTCCCCATCAAAGCAGAGGGTTCTGTGGGAGAAGCAGGCACTGGAGTCTTGTCTGGGACTCATTCACCTTCTCTACCCCTTTCTCAGGTCTCCTCACCTCATTTCTGCCTACATCTTTTTTTGTCCTCTTTCCATACCAATTTCTTCAGCCTCTGCATGTGCTCTTAACTCCCTTACATGTGGCTTTGGCTGGCCATGGCATCCTTGTAAATTTTGCTCCACTCTTGTTTTGCAAATTCTTTCTGTTTCGTGAGTTAAAGGGATGAGCATTGTAGCAGCCCAGATTGGAATCTTGGCTCTTCTACTTAACAATTCCTCTGCTTACCAAATGGGCAAGTTACTTCTCTGTGCTTCTCGTTTCTTTATGAGTACAATGGGGCTAATAATCATAGCTATCTCCTGAGGTTGCAGTGGGAATTAAATAATATATGTAAGACAGTTAGAACGATGTCTGGCATATAGTTAGCATGATGGAGGTGTTAGCTCTCATTAGTATCTGATTGGCTCAGCCAAGCCATGGGTGGCCTTCTCGTCAACCTAAAAGTGTTTTAGGGCTCATCTCATGTCAGCTACCACCCATAGGTCTAATCCGCACAGGCTGGGTGAGAGGGCATGGTAGATTGCATTAAAGGCCTCAATTCTTTGTCCCTCCCTGTATTCACTGGCTTTTTAATGTAATTTTTTAGTACCTTCTTATTCTGGTAGGGCACACTTCTCATATCTTAATGCAGGTGTCCTCAAACTATGGCCCGGGGGCCACATTTGGTCCCCCCAAGGACATTTATCCGGCCCACCGGGTGTTTTGCCACCGCTGCCTGTCCTGCTTAGCAGCCAACTTGTTCCAGGCCCACAGTGCGCATGTGTGGAATGTGCACCGCTCTCTCCAATGGCCCTCCAACAGTCTGAGGGACAGTGAACTGGCCCCCTATTTAAAAAGTTTGAGGACCCTTGCCTTAATGCCAGGCTTGGTAGCTGACTTGCTTTGGCTAATGGAAAGTTGGCAGACATAAGACAGAAACCTGAAAAGTGTTTGCACAGTTGAGGTTACCCTCTTGATCTTCTGCCATCATTGTGAGGAGGTCATGCCCAAGATGACCTGCTGATTCAAGACAAGGATGACAAGCATGTGGAGTGGAGCCAGCCCTGACCAAGCCCAGCCTCGATGAGCCAACCCTGTTGCCCAGCAGACTGATGAGAAATGAGACATGATTGTTGTTTTATGCCATTGGGTTTTGGGTGGTTTGTTACACAGCATAAACCATTTTACAAAAAAAGATATATATCTGGTTGAACCTGGTAACATATCATTTTATTCAATTAAAAGCCACACTTAAGTACTTTTATAAAATATTTTTTACTGAATTCATCAAGCTACTTTTTTTCTTTAAAACTAGGTTGGTCAGAGTTCCTAACTCCAAAATTCTGATGTTTTTTCTCTTCCCATTGACTCTCCTGACTTTAAAGTTTTTCTCAGCCTATTTTCCCCACAAACTCCATAAATATCTGTAAAGGGCTGAAACAAGATGTTTTGACTTGCCAGTGCAAATTCTCTTTGGGATTCCCTTAAAACTCATCTGCTGTCAAAGGGTATTGCAGGTGGTTTGCATAGCTGCAGAGGGTGAAATCAATCTCCAGACTTCCAACTCAGTGGGTTTCCCTTGGGGCTTGAGGAGAAAAGGCATGGAATTCATAGGAATGGAGGAGCAGGATGGGTTCTATGTATTTGTAAACTAGAGATACTTTTTTTTTCCAGGAGAGAAACAGAAAGGATGAGACAGATACACAAACATGAGTTCACTTAAAACCTAATCCTTTGTAGAAATCCATCCATTCAGGCTGAGACTGGAGAAGCAAGACCAAAACAGTGTATATAAATTAAAAGTAGAAATTTTAAGCCTTTGATCTCAGATGTATTCATTTTCCAAATGAGCTAGGGGGCAGCCTGGGATCAGGATATAATTTACAGTCAATTGAAGGGAATAGGAAGAAATAACTTCCTAGAAGGGATGTTGGCAATTGTTTGTACTTGTACATTCTAGGGTAGCCCTTTGGATTTGATTGCCTATGTCTTTGAACAGAGAAATGAGCAGTAACTGTACTAACTCAGGAACCAGATTGCCCAGGTCCAAACCCTGATTCTACTACTTATTAGTTAGGTAACTTTTGGCAAGTGACACAAACTCTCTGTCTTCTCATGAGGTTGTGATGAAGACTAAATTATTTAAACCATTTAAAATGCTCAGAAGAGTGCTGGGCACATACCAGCCACTCTATAAATATATGTTGTCATTATCATCTCTTTTGTTATAGCTATTACTTCTATTTTGGGGAGTTTATTCCAGGGAACAACCCCCTCTTCAGTTAAATTGTGTTCTATAAATTCCGACTCAATTCTCCCAGCCTGTCCAATCGCAGCCATCATCCTCTGGCTTCAGTGACAGATTGAGGTTTGAGCATGTGACCCAGTCTAACCAACGAGGTGCAATCTTTAGATTTGATGGCTTTGCGAGAGAGACACATATTTTCTCTTCTACTGGACATCAACTCATAAGGAAGTAGGCTGAGAATGAAGCCCGTTACAAAGAACAAAGTCAATAGATGGAAAAGTAGGTCCTGATGACAATATTTAAAACCCTAGATGAAATCCTTCTTGATACCCATGGAGATATATATTGGGGGGTGGGGGCTATAAATGTCCTTTTTGCTTAAACCAATTCAAGTTGGGTTTAACAGGGGAACTTACACACCTTCTAATTATTTTTACAGGAAGTTTTATTGAAATTTTTGTTCCTATTTTTGAAGTTTTTCATGAGATTCAGGCCACCACAGGGCAAACTTGCATGAGCAAACATTAATCAACTTTTTAAAAGTGGCAATTTCATTCAGGTTCAGCTGCCAGGAATTGTCATCTTAAGGGATTTTTACTTTTATCTTACGGGAGTTGGGACTTCCAGAGCTTACAGTGAAAATCACCACCTTGCTCTTATGTCCTGAGTTATGCATTAAACCAAGTTGAATATAAGCATTCATGGAATATAAAAATGGGAAATAAAAGAAAGCAGCTTTGATCTTCCCCCCTCAGGAGATTTATTCTGACAGTTTGCAACTCGATGAAATAGATAATGGAAATCCCTTGTCACAATAACTCAGTTTAAATGCGTTGTCAGATTAATAGACTCAGTTATCCACTTCAGTACGGACTGTGAGAGGCAAGGTTGGAAATCATCTCTTCTCATAAACATCCCGAAGGATTCAAATGGGTTTCTAAGCTGAGGAAATTGTGAATTGGGCAAATTTTGCCTTGACTGAGCTAGTCCACATTTCTCCTTCCTGTGCATGGATTATTTGACTTCCTTTTCCTTCCTACACTCCCCCTTCTAAAACAGCTTCCTCCTTCCTCCTCCTCTCCCTTCCTGTACCTAGTAAGAATCTCCATTAACTTTTCTGGTAATGATCCCATCTTCATGGCACCAAGTGTCTACGCGCAGTTCCGGATGGGCCAATCACAGTCTCTCACCTCGAGAGCCACAGTGATTGGTCCAGATTGTGGGCATGGAAACAAGCTGAGCCAATCACAATCCTCCCGTGGAATTTTTTGTTGTTGTTGAAGCTAAAGTGGAAGATGGCCTGCTTCTGTGGTAGCAGAGCTGTTAGGGAGTGAGTCCAGAGCTGTCTGCAGCCATGGAGGAAACAGATTGACAGTTGGCAGTAGTAAACAGTGCTGTCACAGGGAGAGGACAAAATGTAGAAAAGCAGTTTTGGCAGCATTCAAGGCTGTAGTCTCGGTCATTACTGAAGCCAGATCAGCCTGCCCTTCCCATGAATTTGTTATATAGGTAAATAAATATATCTTAATTTCTTAAGAAAGAGACTTCCAGTATTAGCTCTGACATATAAAGAGCTTAGGAGACATTCCCATCCTTGCAACAAGAAAAAACCTAGACACACAGAATCGATAACTTTTTTTAAAGACTTTCCTTGAAATTCCTGAGGACCACCGTCTTTGGGGAGGCGAAGCACAATTCATGAGCATTACGTCTAGAAACTCCACCAGGTTTTCATAATGAAAATCCCAGAAAGATGCCGTCATAGCTCGGGCAGGGACAAAAAAAGAGTGATCATTGTAAAATTTACGCAGAGTCTTCTCCATAACAAAGACCTTATATCCAGGACAAAGGGCTTTGCCAGAGCCTTGCCCAGTAGAGGAAAGGACATTCTTCCAACTCCTTCCTCCTCAAGCTTTTCTGTATCACATAAGAGAGGGGGGAAAAAACCCTCAGTGGTGGTTAGGACTCTAAGGAAACAGATTAAGTATGATGCAGCCAGGGAAGAGAGTAGGAGTTGGGGGGAGGGGGGATAAGCTGTACCACTGGGGAAGCATCTGTGAAGATCACAACCCCAAGACTCAAGCCCACTAACACACTGAGATTTAATTAGAAGATTATAGAATGTTCCCTTCCCCTACCCTTAACACCACATCAACAGAATGCCAGTATAGTACTATATTGGATTATATCTAAAAGAGATGTAAAATGCAGACTCTCTAAGGAAGAACTACTTAGGGAAGCCCAAAATCTAAAGAGAGGAAAAAAACCCAGGAAGACTAGAGAAAGTTGAAGGCTCTGGCACATGTAGCTATATCAAACATGAAACACAATCCAATTCCTACCCATATTACCACAAGTCGTCAAACAAAAGGCCCATTTACCTCAAATTCTATTACTGGATACATGCCTTAATTTCAACAAAATGTTACAAAGCATTCCAAAAGCAAGAAAAAAGACAGTCTGAAGATACAAAGAAGTCATCAGAAACAGAATCAGATATGACATAGGAGTAGAAAACAGCAGACAGGGTATTTAAAATAGCTATGATTAATATGATAGGCTCTAGTGGGGAAAATAGAGAACATGCAAGAACATATGGATAATGTAAATGGAAACTCTAAGAAAGAGTCTAAAGGAAATGCTAGAAATCAAAACACTGTACCACAAGTGAAGAATGCCTTTAAATGGGTTTATCAGTGAACTTGACCAAGTCCAAGAAAGACTCTGTGTGCTTGAAGTTAGGTCAATAGAAACTTGCCAAAGGCAAAGAAAAATAACAAACATCCAAGAACTGTGGGACAATTTTAAAAGGTGTAACATACACATAATTGGGATATCAGAAGGAAAAGAAAAAATGTAGAGGAAGAAACAGCTGAGTTATGACTGAGAACTTCACAAAATTAATGACAGACACCCAACCACAGATGCCAAAAGCTGCTAAAATACTGACCAGGATAAATACCAAAACCACACTCAGGCATATCACATTCAAACTTCAGAAGCCAAAGACAAAGAGAAAATCTTGAAATATTTTCTTGAAAGAAGCCAGGGGAACAAAATACCTTACCTATAGAGGAATAAAGATAAGAATTACAGCATGCTTCTCACCAGAAATCATGCAAGCAAGAGCATGGAGCAAAATATCTTAAAGTGGTGGAAGAAAAAGAAAAAAAGGAAAAGCCTCCACCAACCTAGAATTTTATATCCAGCAAAAGTAATTCTTCAAAAATAAAGGATATATACTCTCTCAAACAAAAACTGAGGGAATTCATCCCAGTAGACTTTCACTGCAAGAAATATTAATAGAATTCTTTCAGAGAAAAGGAAATGGATGTGTCAAAACAAGGATCTCCATAAAGGAAGGAAAAGCTTCAGAAAAGGAATAAAGATAAAACAAATTCTTTTAATTTTTTTCTCTAAACTGATCTAAAGGGTAACTTTTTAAAAGAAATAATAGTAATTAGAAATAGAATTACCATATGACCCAGCAATCTGTCTTCTGGGTATATTCCCAAAGAGAATGAAATCACTACCTCATAAAGATACCTGTACTCCCATGTTCATTGCAGCATTCACAGTAGCCAAGATATGGAAGCAACCTAGCATCCACAGAAAAATGGATAAAGAAACTATATATAGATATAGAAATGTATATATAAAGATTATATATATGTATATATGTAAAAATACAAAGGGATATTATTCAGCCTTTGAAAAGGAGGAGATGCTGCCATTTGGCACAACATATATGAACCTAGAGAACATTATCCTAAGTGAAGTAAGACATACACAGAAAAAGGATTTCATTATCTCACTTATATGTGGAATCTGTTTTTAAAACTCAAATATACAGATATAATAAAACAGTGGTTACTGGGGGCAAGGTGGGAGGGAGGAAATGAGGAGATGTAGGTCAAAGGATACAAAGTAGCAGATGGGGAGGGTGAATAAGTCTAAAGATCTAATGCACAACATGAGGACTATAGTTAATAATAGTGTATTGAATTTAGGATTTTTGCTAAGTGAGTAGATTACAACTGCTCTAGACACAGAGAGGGAAAATGGGTAACTATGTGAGATGATGGATATGTTAATTTGATCCACTATAGTAACTATTTTACTATATATGTATTTGGTAGCATCATGTTGTATACCTTAAATATACACAATAAAATTTAAGAAAATAAATAATAGTAACAATGTGTTAGTGATTATAGCATATGGATGAGGAAAATGAATGACAGCAATGTCACAGAGGACAGGAAGTACTAAACAAGAATACTTTAAGGTACCTGTACTGCACAAGAAGACTGTAGTAGTACATGAAGGTGATCATAGATTTAAAATGTATATTGCATAATGGTTATAGTGCTTCATTTTGAAAAGATAAGAAACTTCTGGATGAGTGCACAAGAATGTGAATGTACTTAATTGCACACCTAAAAATGGTTAAAATTATAATTTTTTTGGTAAGTATATTTTACCAAAAAATGGTTTAAAACCTTAAAAAGTATATTGTAAACTCTAGGACAACCACTAAGAAATACTAAAAAAGAAGTACAATTCATTTGCTAAGAGAGAAATAAAATATAGTTATGTAAAATGCTCAATTAAAACCAGAGAAGGCAGAAAAGAGAGAGATGAGTAATGAAGAACAAATATGCATAGAAAAGTTACAAACATGGTAGAAATTATATTAGTAATCACGTTGGATATGAATGGTCTAAATATGCCATATAAAAGAGATTGTTAGAGTGGATTAAAAAACAAAAATAAAAACAAAACAAGACTCAACTATGTTATCTATAATAAATCTACATTAAATGTAAAAACTTAAATAGTTTAAAAGTAAAGGGATGTAGAGAAAGATATACCATGCTAACACTAATTAAAAGAAAGCTGAAATAGCTATATTAATTTCAAACAAGCTATATTAATTTCATAACAAGGAAGGTTATCAGGGACAAAGAAGGGCATTATATAATGATAAAGGGGTCAATTCCCCAAGAAGATACAATAGTCCTTATTGTATATGCACCTACAGGAGACTGTCAAAATACCTGAGGCAAAAACTGATGGAACTAAAAGAAGAAATAGACAAATCCATTATTATAGTTGGAGACTTCAACACCCCTCTGTCAATAATTCATAGATCAAGCAGGCAGAAAATCAGTAAGGATATATATAACCTGAACAGGACTATCAATCAACTTGATCTAATTGACACTTACAGAATACTCCAACCACAGCAAAACAGACATTCTTCTCAAGCTCACATGGCACTTTAACCAAGATAGACCATATTCTGGACTATAAAATGCACCTGGAAAAAAAATGTATACAAATCATACAAAGTATATTCTCAGACCACAGTGGAAATAAACTAGAAACTAATAACAGAAACATTACTAGAGAATTGTAAAATATCTTAAAATTAAATGATACATTTATAACTAACATGTGGATCAAAGAAATGTCAAGAGAGATGTTAAAATACTTTGAACTAAATAAAAGTGAAAATATAACTTATCAGATATATAGAATGCAACACAGCCGTGCTTAAATGAAAATTTATAGCATTAAATGCATATATAAAAGATTTTTAAAAAGTGGAATCAATAACCTAAGCTTCCACATTAGGGAAGTAGAGAAAGAAGAGCAATTCATTCCTAAAGCAAGCAGAAGAAAAGATACAATAAAAATTAGAGCAGAAACCAATAAAATTGAAAATAAAAAGAGAGAAAATCAATAAAACCAAAAGCTGGTTCTTTGAAAAGATAACTTCTTGAGATAATTCCAGTTGTGTTCTGTTACAACCAAAAGTTCTTATTAAACAATGCCCACTTATCCCTACATTCTAAATTTTCCAGATTTTCTCTTTCCCACCTGCTCCTCTCACTCTTCGTAGAGGAAATTTTTCTGATAAATGGGTTCATACTAAGGCATCAATGAGATAAGTTAATAAGAATTATTGTGCACTGCTGTATCAACAATGCCCGGTATGATATAGGTGTTCAATACATATTGGCTTAAACATCTTACATGTAAACGAGGACCACTGGAATTGATAAGATCATCTTCAGTGCTGGAAATCTGGAAGCTACAGTGTACATTGAGGAAGCTGTATATTACAGATACCTTTAGATTCAGATTGCATAACTTGGGCCACCTCTTGAGACCAGCTCTCCTCCAAAATTAGATTTACAGGCTCATCTGCATTGCTAGTATTTGCTGTTTCTCCCTAGTTCCAGGCTGGAGGTGACATTTCATATCATCTGTGGTAAGCACAAAGTAATATACTGGCCAACTTAATCTATTCAAGTCCAGCGTTGTATGTATGAGCACAAGAGGGCTACGGTTAGCCTTGACCTACCTAGAGCATTGCCACAATCAGAAAAATAGCCCCACCTGGTGGCCAAGGAGAGTGCTACTATTTTAATTATCGTAAGGCCCATCCAAATTCGGAAATGTATCTCAGAATGCTCCAATGGTTTTCATTCCTTTATTAAGCTTAATGGTATGATCTTCTTGTGGGTTTCATATGCCTTCCTTTTATTTACTTTAGTATGTAAATTGTAAATTTAACTGTTCTATCATATAAATAGTTCCCAATAGTTTCTTTTATAGGCAAATCAATTTATAAAATTGGCTATCAAACCTAGGGCCCATGTGTTTTGCTTAAATGGTAATCACAGAGAATCTAGTTAATTAGCGAAGTCTGTACCAATATAGAAAGGCAAAGGTGATTTCCTTTAAAATAGTTCATTTTCTGAGCTTTTTGATCACTCTGCAACTAAAAGTTTTAGTTTGACAAAGTTCTTTGTTTTTAATTTTTAACAGTAGAGGATTAAATTGGAGATAGGAAATTATTGCCCACTATGTGGACTGCTAATTTCTAAAATGTGTTAATAAGCAAATTTACATACTTTTTAAAAACATGAAACACTAAATTGTCAAAATTGTATTATAATAAAATAAATCCACACTGGTTTATTATCATGCAATTTAGTAAGTATATGAAATTGCAGGAATTCTCATTTGCAGTCTGTAATAAAGTAGCTGCCATTTTTTAATTAAGTCCTATGTGCAAGGCACTATATTAATGCTTTACTTAGAGTAACTCTTAATGCTATAAAAACTATCACTATGTACTGCTGTTTCAATTTAACAGATGTGTAAATAAATTTTGAGATGTTAAGTTTCTTATGTAAGATGGTAAGCTGAGATCAAATCTATCTATGTCTTACTCCAAAAGTCATACCATCCCAAATGCTATGCTTCTAGAACTACTTCAGTGAAGTTGAATGAAGTTCTCAATAAACTTCATTCAATGAACAAGTTTTTATTAAGCACCTACTATGTGCTAGGCCCAATCGTAGCTACTGAGTGTGTAACAGTTAATGACGAAAAGACTTTGCCCCATGGCTTATACTCTAATGGAGATGAAGAAACTTACTCCATAAGCAATTTAGGAGAATATAGTAGCCAGAAGCTAAACACTTTAGAAAGTTAATATGAGAAAGGGCAAAAGAGTTGAAGGGTCCTTTTCCATTTGGTAACAGGAAATGGGGATTATAAACAGCTAAACTACATACTGTGTTTCCCCGAAAATAAGACAGGGTTTTATATTTATTTTTCCTCAAGAAGACACCCTAGGGCTTATTTTCAGGGGATGTGTTATTTTCCCCTCAAAACCTCAGCTTGCAGCACACACAGGATGGCCGGAACCTCACAGGGGGAGCTGACCTTGTTGGTGGGGCTGCCTTCACCTTTCCGGTTACCTCAGGGATAGCAGCTGTCATGATGGGGCAGATGAGAAGGGCTGCTCGTCTTCTTAACTGCTCTGCGAAGAAATGCATGGATTGTGCAGATGCACTGCGTAGCCACACCCATCACTAGGTCTTACTTTCAGGGTAGGGCTTCTATTGCGCACATGCTCAGAAATCCTGCTAGGGCTTATTTTATGGGTATGGCTTATTTTCGGGAAAACACGATACAGCCTTCATGTAACTCTTCTCAGAGACCTCTGTCAAGGCAAATCTGAGCTCTTTCATTAATATAGTGTCTACGAATAGAAAAGTGATGGCCTCTGTGGTACAGGACAATTTGTAGTAATAAGTTTTTGGAACTAGTTTAGAGATTCTCAGTCTCTGCAAAACGGATATGTTCCATCACTAAATTGAAATAATTGCTGGGGTTTTGCAATTTCTAGAAAATATAACTTAATGGATAAAATTTTCACAATTTTGAGCTTTTCTTTGCCAAAATTTTCCAGCCTTTTTGCACCTGCTACTGCTTGTCTGCTAGTGAGTACCAGCTGATAACAAATGAAATGAGTAAGTAGCAAGCAAAAGTTAATGCAAACAGCCAATCACTCTTAATTCAGCAGCATGTGTTTTTATGGATGTGTGTGTTTGTGGTTATGATTTTATATTGTGGCATATAATAGAGCCACATTTTCTGCCTGAAATTATTCTGAGAATTAAATGTATCAATATTTCATGGTGTTCTATAAGGAGTATAATATCTTCCATGATTCTGTGATTAAGAACTCTTTAAAAGATCAAGAAAGTGACGAATCAAATGTGGATATGGAAACCGCACCTTCTGGCATATATACTCTGGTAACCCCCAACCCCAGCCCAGGGAGGGAGGAGAATAGTTTGGCCCCTTAACTCAGATTTCTTGAATGACTCATAGGATGAGATCATGAAAGAATACTGGGCCCTCCCAGCAGAGGAGGAGCGGTTTGTACAGAGGGTCACTGGGCAATAGTTTACTAGTGAGTAGGGTACTGGTGCCTCATTGGGAATGCAGCCATGCCAATTTCTCTCTTCTGTCCTGCCCCCACTGAGAGGCGCTCTTCCTACCACCTACTCAACTTCTGCCTTCCATTTGATAAAGGTAAGAAGCTTAAGTCCAAAGGCCAGGCCACATGTTCAGGTTCCAATTTGGGTTTATCCTAAAGGCCTCCCATTGGAATTATGTGCCAAGTGACTACCAATCCCTGGCCTTATTCCTTTGTCTGTGAATTACTCTTCTTTGGAATAAGCTTCTTGCATTGACAGCCTGCAGGAAAAGAGGTACCCATGTGGGATTCAGTTCCCTGAATTCTTAATACCAACCATTCACTTTCTTTTCTGTTGGAAGAAATCACGTAATTATGTGCCAAATCATGGCCTCCAACTTTAGTGCAACCATTGGTTAAGGGAGGGGGCCCCCTCCTCCAAAAATGCTCTAGTAAATGTGACCAGGGACCTCCTAATTACTCAGTTGAATAGGCTTTCCAGTCCCCAATATTATTTGAACTTTCTAGGTCATTTAGTGATATGGACCACTCTCTTCATTAAACCTCTCTTCCCTTAATTTAACACAGTACTAGCCCTAGTACCTTCCTGCTCTACGACCACTAGCTTTTGTTCCTGGCTCCTCTTCCTTTGCATTTCCTTGTAAGGCATCGCCCTTAACCCCCATTCTCTTCTCACTCTACCTGTTGTCCCTATGAGCTCTTATCCCACGCAGGCCTTCAGCTGGGTCCTGTCGACTCGTGGTTCCATACACCACACCAGCAGCTCTTATATTAGCTCCAGGCCAGTTTCTTCACTTACCAACTAGGAGTGTCTAACTGGATGTTCCACAGCTACCCCAAAGTGAACGTGTCCCAAATAGAGCTTATCAACAGTTTATCTACCTTCTCTTAAATTCTTCTTCCTCTTGCATTTCTTGATGGTGATATTCATGAAGATGAAGGAGAGAAAGTAGAATTCTAGCAAACAATTGTAAACACATGCCGTCCTAAGTGCCTTTTGTATGTTAAATCATTTGGTTTTTACATTAATCCCATGAGGTGAGTACTATTACTATCCTTAATTCACAGATAAAGAAATAGAGACAAAGAGAGATTAACTTGACCAAAGATATATAGCTAGTGACACATATATATAGCTAGTGACAGCACCAAGATGCAAACCCATGGCCCTCATTTCCACCTTGCATACTACTTCTCTGTCTCAGACAATGGCACCACTACCCATTCAGTCACCTGAGAATGAACCTAGATACTCTCCTCTTCCTCATTACCCACTAATGGGATCTTTGCTTATATTATCGGAAAGGAGGGTTGTTAAAAAGGGAGAGAAAGGCCCTTCCATTTACCTAGAGTTCTGCAACATGATGCATATATGAATAAACATTTAAAATCACTTGTAATTTTTTAAAATCTCATATCACAGCCTGGGAGTTCATGTCCTATTTCTGAATATTGTTCAAACATGTATTCTATACCAGCATGACCAATACAGGAAATGACATGAGAACGGTGCTTCATTGTAGAGTGAAGTTCAGAACTCATGCTTACACAACTTGTGCTTATGTGTTAGTCTGAGAAGCACTTTTCCTTAGCACAGAATAAGTTCTATCACAGGTAGGCTCAGTGCAGTAGGATTACGATTTAGGATACAATGCCGCTCTATGAATAAAATCCTTTTGGTCCATGCATATGGAACAGGAGAAGCCTTTCTCAAGCTGAACTTTCCTCTGAATGAGGAGTATGTGAAGAACGTCCACTGTTCTTCATAGTTTTTTTAGTTTTATAATTTTTGTTTTTTGAGACAGTGTCTTACTCTGTCCCCCAGGGCTAGAATGTTACTACATTCTAGCGTCATCACAGCTCACTGCAACTGCAAACTCCTGAGCTCAAGCCATCCTCCTGCCCCATCCTCCCAAGTAGCTGGGACTACAGGAGAGTGCCACCACGCCCAACTAATTTTTTTTTTTTTTATTTTTGGTAAAGACAGGGTCTCATTCTTGCTCAGGCTGGTCTCAAACTCCTGACCTCAAGCAATCCTCTTGCCTGGGCCCCAGGGTGCTAGGATTATAGGTATGAGCCACCATGCCGGGCCCATGGTTTTCAAATATGTTTTAATGTGATTCTGCTAAGTAAATGATACAGAAGCAGAAGTGAGTTTGTTTGAAACTTAGTTTTTTAGTAAGGACTATTTTATAAAGCTTTCCCCAGTATATAATAGACATAAACTAATGTGACTGTTCTCTCTTAATAACATGAGCTATTTTCCATTCAAGAAATACTTGTTGAGCAAAGGCTCAATGCCAGGCACTGAGGTAGCTACTGAGAACAAAGCAGTAGTGAGACAGATGTGGATCCTGCCCTAAAGGGACTTGGAGACAGTTTGAAAAAGAAATAAAGAAATCTGACAAGTGAAACCAGTTAATTATAAATCATTAAAGTGTTATGACAGAAACAACAGGCCTACTATAAGATACAATTCGCAGAAAGTAAATCTCCATAAAAGTAATCAAGGAAGATCTCTTTGAGGAGGTGACACATAAACCAAGTTCTGAAGGTTGGGAAGAAGCCAGAGATATCAACACTTGCCCGCTGGTGCACCTACTTTATCTCCTGCCCCAGGAAGGGGGTGGAAACCTTGTCCTCTCTGCCCTATCCCTTGCATGTTCACCTTCCTAATTCCATTTACCACACACAGTGCAGTTTTAAGCAAAACTCAAGGCCAGGTTTTGTTCACCAGTGTTATCTCTCCAGTGCTATCAAAGTGATCGAACCCAGTTGAAAACTAGGCAAGGGATCCACATAGACATTTTGCCACAGAAAACATATAAATGGCCACCAAGCACATGAAAAGACATTCTGCCTCATTAGCCATCAGGGATGTGCAAATCCAAATCACAGTGAGATATCACTTTGTGCCCCCTAGGATGGCTGTAACCAAAAGGACACCTGATAAATACTGGCAAGAATGGGGAGAAATTGGAAGCCTCATATACTTCAAGTGGGCATCCAAAATGGTGTAGCCACTTTGGAAAACAGTACAATTCCTCAAAAAGTTTAAAAATGGAATCATCAGGCCGGGCACGGTGGCTCAAGCCTGTAATCCTAGCTCTCTGGGAGGCCGAGGTGGGCGGATCGTTTGAGCTCAGGAGTTCGAGACCAGCCTGGGCAAGAGCGAGACCCCATCTCTACTATAAATAGAAAGAAATTAATTGGCCAACTAATATATATATAAAAAATTAGCCGGGCATAGTGGCGCATGCCTGTAGTCCCAGCTACTTGGGAGGCTGAGGCAGCAGGATTGCTTGAGCCCAGGAGTTTGAGGTTGCTGTGAGCTAGGCTGACGCCACGGCACTCACTCTAGCCTGGGCAATAAAGTGAGACTCTGTCTCAAAAAAAAAAAAAAAAAAAATGGAATCATTATATGACCCAGCATTTCCATTCCTAGATGTATGCCCAAAAGTAATGAGAACATATGTCCACACCAACATTGTACACCAACGTTCATAGCAGCATTATTTGTAATAGCCAAAAAAGCAGCAACAGCCCAGATGCCCATTGGTAATAAATGAATAAAAAAATGTGGCATAGCCATAGAATAGAATTTCCTTCTGCCATAAGAAGGACTACTGCTGCTACATAGATGAACCTTGAAAACCAGACACTAAGTAAAAGTCAGTCCTGAAAGATCATGTATTGTATGATTTCATTCATATGAAATGTCAGAACAGGCAAATCCATAGAGACAGAAAGCAGATTAGTGGTTGCCAAGGGTGGAGGGGAGGAGGTACTGAGGGAGCCTGCTAAAAGGGGTACAGATTGTTTTGGGGGGTGATGAAATGTGCTAACATTTACTATGGTGATGGTTGAACAACTCTGCAAATGTACTAAACACCATTGAATTGTGTATGTGCTTTAATTCAGTGGATTACACAGGGTATGAAATGTATCTCAAAGCTGTTATTTTTTACAAAGTAGAAATGATAGGAAATGGAGACTTGAAAGGGAGCACAGGATACAAGTGCTGAGAAAGGGAAGATGTTTCTCCATGACAACCTCCCATCTTGCATGACAACTCTTTCTGCCTTCGTCTGAGAGGCCATTGCTGTGCACAACTGGGCCTGCTGGGGCAGCAATGGACGGCAGCATCTTCACGCCAACGTTTGAACACAGTTTCCTTCCACACGTAAAAAAATAAAATGACCTCTTAACCGACTTTACCCCAGTGTGATTTTTATCATTCTCATAAAAAGAAAATATGCTACAAGTAATCGTCTTGTCTATGCTAGAAGCAAAAGTCTAGCATGAGTCATGCCTAGGCCATGAGTCATGATAGAATGAGTTCTGGAATTCTTAATAGATTCCTTCATTGTAATTGCATTTTTTAACTACTGTATTTGTCAGAACTCTTTGTTTCAAGTGACAGAAACTCAAGTCACAGTAGCTATAACTCCAGGTCATATCAAAGCTTTTTTGGGGAAAAAATGTAACTATAACAAGAGATGGAAGAATTGGAATGTATTAGCTTATATACCTGGAGAGTCCAAGGATGGATTTATTTTCTGGATGCAGGGACTTGGACTACAAGTGCTCTATGAAACTCTCACTGTGTCTGGGCTCTGCTTTTCTCTGGTTACTCATCTTGCTCCCTCCTGCCTCAGGGAGGCTCTTTCCACATGGGGGGAAAGACGGGTGCTGTAGGTCTACATGCTCACATGTTGTGAGCCATAAACAAGAGAACACTGTCTCTCTAACTAGTTTGGTCAAGTCTGAGGACAGAACCTGACTGGTCCGACTTTGGTCACATGTCTGTCCCTAAGCCAGTCATCATTCCAAGAGGGGGAAATACACTAAGGCACGTCTAGGAGGTTTATATGCCCACTCTAGGTGTGAGGGTGGGGTGGGGGGCGTTATGATTGACAGCCCCACAATGACCCCACATACAGATGGAGTAGCTACCCAATGGGAAGGAGGTGCTGTTACCAGAAAGGAGAAGGGAGTACATGCAGAGCAGACAAAACCCATTGTGCATAGGTGCTTTGCGGCTGGCTTCTGGGCAGCACCACACAGAAGCCCCCCCTGAGAGGGCTGACCAGCTTGGACTCCAGTGTTGTCTGCCTGGAGCCTGCCACCTTGCATGGACCTACATTGCTCTTGGAGAGTTTCTATTACATGTCACTTTCTATTCCCTCTTTCCCTTCTGGAATCATTTCTCATCTCAGGAGAATGGCAGACATTTGATGAACTGCAAATGCAAATGGGGAGCATCATCCACGCTGCCATTCAAGAACAACTAAATTAGGTATCACAATACACTCCATCAAACATTTAAAATGGTGCAATCAAATGAGAGGTTTATTGTTCCAAAAGCACTAATGATACATCTATACATGTTGCAAATTGTTGTTTTATGCAAAGAGTTTATAATAGCAGCTGCTGTGTTGTATGAACTGTTCTTCTTTTTTATCTTTGACCCAGGTACTTCAATCAAAGATTCATTCTACTATAAACTCCAGTGAATTGCCACCTGTCAAGTTGGCCGGCCAAGCCTCAGAAAGTACATGTAAGAAAAATTGCTTGAATCAAGTTTCTTTGGGTGCAAAAACATGCTGTCAATCTGATTGAATTATCTCCAAGGTCCAGATGTGTAGAAAAATGGCAAGTGTTTATGCATGTCAGACAGACCTAAATATCTAAATCTTACGAGCTAAATGCAGAAGTAGTTCTGTTTTTCAAAATTGAACTCAGTATCTTGATCACTAACTGTAAAATATGGTACAGTGAGCCCAGCTGGTATCAGGAATCAAGGAAAACTGCCACACCATAGATGTTATGTGATAGTGAGAGTTACATGGCAAATGTTTTTTGAGAGCTTAATATTTCTACCCTGTGCTCACAAAGAAGCTATCCAAGACTTCATTTGTTAAGGGACAGGTCATTCTGAATTGTCCAGATATCTGCAGGCCTCGGTGCTTGTGGAAGAAATGAGGAAACTTAAAAACACTGATCTCCATCATGGAGAACTTCCTGCTATTATTGGTAGCCAAAAGATTGAGACAACTTGAACAGTTTGAGGAAGCTTCAAATGTAGGGTTTCAGGGCTGTACCAGAAGAAAGGGTGACCTCAAAGACGTCCAGGCCTGTGCTGTCCCCAAATGCAGTTGAGCTAAGGAAAGTCGAGCTACCCTGAGGCCTCTAGAATTCATTTTGAGGAAAATGGGGAACTCATGGGGAGAAACCACCCCACAGTACCTGTGAGATTGATCCACTACGGGTACAAAGTGATTCTTCTCCATGTGCAACCTCTAAAACTCCACCTTTAGAATCCTTTTTTTTTTTCAAAATAATAAGGGGGTACAAATGTTTTTGTTACATGGATAGATGTTGTAGTAATTGAGTCAGGGCTATAAGGTTGCCTATCACCCCAATAGTGTTTGCTGTACCCGTTAGGGAGGTTTCTGCCCTTCCCCATCTCTCTCCTCCCTCCCTACTTGATTTCCAATGACTTTTACTTCTGTCTATGCACATGTGTGCTCATCAGTTAGTTCCAGTTTATTAGAGAGTACACATGGTGTTTGTTTTTCCATTCTTGGGATACTTCCCTTAGGATAATGGTCTCCAGTTCTATCCAAATTGCTGCAAAAGGCATTACTTTATCCTTTTTATGGCTGAGTAGTCCTCCATGTTATACGTATACCACATTTTGTTAATCTGCCCATGAATTGATGGGCACTTGGGTTGATTCCACATATTTGCAATTGTGAATTGTGCTGCTATAAACATTTGAGTGCAGGTGTCTTTTTGATAAAACAACTTCTTTTGCTATGGGTGGATACCCAGTAGTGGGATTGCTGGGTCAAACGGTAGTTCTACTTTTACTTCTTTGAGAAATCTCCATACTGTTTTTCATAGAGGTTGTACTAATTTGCAGTCCCGCCAAAGGTGTATAAGTGTTCCTTTCTGCATCCATGCCAGCATTTATAGTTTTTGCACTTTTTGATAAAAGCCATTCTAACTGGGATAAGGTGATATCTCATTGTGGTTATAATTTGTATTTCCCTGATGATTAGTGACATTAAGTATTTTTTTCAGTGTTTTTTGGCCATTTGTCTGTCTTCTTTTGAAAAGTTTCTGTTTATGTCTTTTGCTCACTTTTTAATGGGGTTGTTTGTTTTTTTCTTGCTGATTTGATTGAATTATTTGTAGATTCTGGACATTAGCCCTTTGATCAGATATATAATTTGTGAATATTTTCTCCCATTCTGTAGGTTGTCTATTTGCTCTGTTGATTATTTCCTTAGCTGTGTAGAAGCTTTTTAATTTAATTAAGTCCCATTTATTTATTTTTGTTGTTGCTGTAATTGCTGTTGGGGTCTTAGTCATAACTTCTTTGCCTATGCTGCTATCTAGAAGAGTTTTTCCTATGTTTTCTTTTATAATTCTCATGGTTTCATGCCTTACATTTAAGTCTCTTATCCATCCTGATTTAATTTTTGTGAGTGGTGAGACATAGGGATCCTGTTTCATTCTTCTGCGTGTAGCTATCCAATTTTCCCAGTATCATTTATTAAATAGGGCTTCTTTTCCCCAGTGTATGTTGTCTTGGTGAAACTTAAATCCTCAGATTCCTGAAGGTGGGAGCCTTGGACAGGGTTATGTAAACTATATCAGTAGGTGAGAACCCTCCCTTTATAAAGCGCTATAGAGTTATATAATACTTCACATGCTGGGTCTCATTTAATCCCGACAAATCCCCTGCAAACTAGTTGGTGTCCCCATTTGCAGGTAAAACTAAGCCTACAGAGAGAAAACTCATAAACCAATCTAATAGCAAAGCCAAGTTTGGTACCATCATTATGTATCCCAAGTCCTCTGCTCTTTCCCACCTGGCAGGTATCTCTGGCTCCAGCTCTATATGGTCAGCCCTCTCTATCTGTGGGTTCCACATCCATGCATTCCAGCAACCATGGATTGGAAATATTTGGAACAAAAAATATTCCAAAAAATACAACTTAAATCTGCTACATGCCAAGTACTATGTTGAACCATGTGAATGAGGGGATGTATAGACATTGTAGTAGGTATTATAAATAATGGAGAGATGAAGTGTAAGGAAGGATGTGCATAGGTTATATGCAAATACTGCCCCATTTCATATCAGGGACTTGAGCTTCCGTGGGGGTACCTGGAACAAACCCCCACAGCCACCAAGGGATGACTGTATCTCCCTTTTCTTCCTTATCTAGTCATCATCAAATCCTGCCACTTCTTTCTTTTTCCATTGCCTCTTCCTTGGTTTAGGGCGCAGCCTTTTATCACTAGGATTAACACACTGCCTTTGCATTGGTCACCCTGACTCCAGTCTTGTTGGCTTCACCCTTCTCACAGTAACCAGAGTTATCTTTCAAAAGCCCAAATCTGATTGTGTCATTTTCTCCTTATAACCCATTACTATTACCCTTTGGGTCAAGTCTAAACTCCTTCAAGATCTAGACCTTGTGTATTTCTCTAACCTCCACCCCTGTACCATTCTCTACTGCAGCTGTATTGACCCGCTCTCAGCCAGTCCCCACTTACTCTCACTTCCAGGGCTGTGCATGTGTCTTTCCCCCTGCTTGAAATGTTGCCTACTTTCTGCCAACCCCGAGAACCTGCTCTGGGCCCTTCACTTTGGTATCTACTCCTTATTCTACTTTAGATATTGATGATAATTTATTCTACTTCAAATGCCTTCCTTAATCTTCCTCAATCTTCCTCTCCCATCACCCCATCCCATTTAACACCATTATAACTCTTACCATATTCTGTTGAACTTCCTTTTGTATCAGGTATGGAAACCTTAGTTTCTGTAACACATAAATACAAAAATTTCCTTTTGGTTTAAACAAACCAAATTTGTTAATTTCCTTTTGGTTTAAACAACAGTACATTGAGGGGAAAAAGAGGGTAGAGAAATGAGACCCGTTTCTTTGCCTGGTCAGGTTGAAAGCGACACACATCACATTATTCATATTTCATTGGTAAAATGATCATGTGGCTACAATCAGATGCAAAACATGTTGGGAAATATCCCTGGCTGGACAGCGGTTTCCTAGCAAGAAAATGATGTTGCAGAAGGGAGCATGCACCTTGGTTACTGGCCATTTCTGCCTTCCCTGTGTTCTTTGTTATTCCTCATCACTTGAACATAGGGACTGTGTCCCTGTCTCTGTCTCCTAGACTACATTTATGAAATAAATGAATAGATACACACATACTTGATATGTATGTGAGACACATACACATACATATATATACACACATGTCAATACAGTTAACCGTTGGGCAACACAGATTTGAACTGCACGGGTCCCCTTATCCATGAATTCTCTTCCACCTCTGCCACCCCTGACGCAGTAAGACCAACCCCTCTTCTTCCTCCTCAGCCTTCTCAGTATGAAGATCATGAGGATAAAGACCTTATGAAGATCCACTTCCACATAATGTATAGTAAATATATCTCCTCTTCCTTATGATTTGTTTAGCTTATGCTATTGTAAGAATGAAGTATATGACACACATAATGAACAAAATATGTGTTAATTAACTGTTTATGTTATCGGTAAGGCTTCCAGTCAACTGTAGGCTATTGGTAATTAAGTCTTTTTGAGAGGGTCAACAGTTATATGTGAATGTTTGATTGTGCGGGGTTGGGGGTCAGTCCCCCTCACCCCCGTGTGGTTCAAGGATCGACTTTATAGATCAGTGGCTTTACCATTTCATGGGTCACAGACAGGCACCATTGAGAACATGTCATATAAATAAAGTAATGTACTTTTTCTATCAAAAAAAATGCAAGTCTATAAATTTTACCTACAATGTCATATCTCGCATGTCACAGCACAGGTAGACTCATCACCTGTCCTCAAAGAGAATGAAGCAAGGCCCAAAATGCGATCAAGCCCAACCATGGAATCTCAGCCAAATGCGATCAAGCCCAACCATGGAATCTCAGCCGGAGCGGGTCTTTGAACCCCATCTTGAGAGCTGTGGTATAGGGATACACAGAGGGTCTGAACAAATTCTTTGTACTTTGGTTTGATTGGTTCAAACATACTTCTTATTCCTGGGAGCACCACAAAAGAACAGCTACTTTGCCCTTATACAGGCCTTCCTTGCGTCCCTCTGTCAGTGCCCAATCTATGTAGAAGTTGCCTTACAACTAAGAACTGCAAGGTGCCTCACATGCAGCAGGACATGCTAATCGTATCTCAAACAGAATGAACTGGACCCCTTGGGTGTTGAGACTCTGCAGCCCAGGTCTCAAGGTAGATCAGCTCAATGTCTATGCTGCAGAGAAAACCCAGGACA